>JBCFXI010001990.1:4761-33364 GCA_038496175.1 Ampulex compressa | reverse complement strand
AGAGGCCCAATGCATAAAGAATAGAGCGGTCACTTCGGTACCGTTCGACCCTTGAAAAACACGATGATAAACCTCTGGGTTCCTCGCTTGACTCTGCCTATTGTTGCGCCGCAACAACATTGAAAGCGTCGAGAAAGAAGATTGCCATCGTTCTTATTTATACGTGGCCCTGGAAATTTGTTGGGCTCGTCAATGCGACTAACGATGCAATTCGGGTTGTTTAGCCCTGCTTTAAAGCAGCACGCTTAGTTCCAAATCACTCATTGTTTCATTCCACGTATCATACTCAGGTTATCGTAAATCAAAAATCTTCTCAACTGTCAAGCATTCCGTCACTTCTATTCAACCTTACTCTTTCCTCGCGAAGCCATAAGATTACACCGAATCAACGTACGGATAGAAAATCTTACCTTTAAATCTTAAATTCGCACCGTTAAAATCTGATCGAAACACCGGTTATAGGCGGTTAAACGTACGAATAGACAATCTTTGTTACATTGCAGAAGCAGACGCGACAGTCGCATACAAAAGACGAGTATGAAGCCAGTTTCGACGATCGACCATCGGCCTGGATCGTGGATCGCACAAATGTGAGGTTTCTCCTTATTCTGAGGGCCCCGAAGTTTCGAGGGCTGGCCAAGTGCGGGTACCGCGTTCTTCGGTCGTGGTACTATAAATTGGAGGATCGCCATTTGCAAACAGAGTGGATGCAAAATTGGATGAGCCCGGACATGTGGCCGGGCAAGGAATTATTCAAGGAGCGACCCCACGGCAAACGGCCGTCGATTTTACCCGGCCGATGACGCTCTCGGCTGCCGCCTTTCGGAATAATTAACGGACGGGAAATAATTAGGCGGGTCCAGCAGGGGCTGCGTCAGTGAATATACCGGATGCTTTTAAACCTCCCGTATACGTAACTTCTGCCAGTCGCTCGGCGTTAACGCTTTGACAGCCGCGTCAATTGATGTACAGATTTTTCAAATTAAATTCACCTTTTTGCAAATGAGATTCAATCTTTTGCAAAAGAAATTCACCCTTTTGCAAATGGAATTCGCACTTTCGCAAATGAAATTCACCCTTTGGCAAATGAAGTACTCGTATATATATATATTAGATTTAAGAAACATCAAATAATGTTAATTACATAGTAAGAAGTCAAAGACTTTGTTATAACTCATACAATTACATAATTGCGTATGGAGATGAATGTATGTACGAAAACTGTGAGCGGATAATTCGATAATAATAATAATTCAAGAAGAACTGCTTATAGACTAGGTTATATGTGCTATATACATATGTTATGTTCATATGTACATATAATCTAATTTATAAACGGTTCTCCTTGAATTATTGTTATTATTGAATTACTGAATTATGTGTGCACAGTTTTTCTACATACCTTTATCTCCATATGTAATTAAGTTAATTGAATTGTAATAACATTTTTGATTTCTTATTATATAATTAACATTATTTGATGTTTTTATAAATATAATATATATGTAAGAGTACTTGATTTGCAAAAAGGTGAATTTCGTTTGCAAGAGGTTGAGTTTCGTTTGCAAAAGGTTGAATTTGATTTGTAAAGGGGTGAATTTAATTCGAAGAACCTGTATTATTTGACAAACTGTATAATTTGAAAAGACTGTATAATTTGACGCCTAGATTTTGTTTTGATCAGGCCGAAAAAAATATATACCACTTTTATAAGTATCAAGCAACCGAAGAAGTGTTCCACCAGGCTTAAAATATGTATTGACTCGCGTGGAAATAGTGTTAAAGTATCGAACAACGAAAATGGCTAGATGAAATGGCTGTTATGAATGATTTTTATTTCAACTACTGATTGGATATCAAAATTACGAATGAAGAGCAGCTGTATTTACTAGATTGTTCAACAAGTTCATGAAATGCCGTCTATTCGTCAACGAACTTCGACTAGAACTTAAACTTCCACGTGATTTTAATATTCCATGTTTCACAAGAAACTCAACCAAAGTTGCAATATTTTTTCACAATATTTAAAATAAAATTTTCGGTTTTAAAAAGCTGTGTGCACAGTGAGTACCGCGTGCAACAAAAACACATTCGAATACAATTTTGTCAGCAACATTTCGAACGTTTTTTTAACTTTTAAAGTAATTTTTACAACTATAAATTCCTTTTTCGACTTCTGTTTTGCGACCTTATTGTAACACCTAGTATGTATTTACAACGTCAGTATAGAGTAGCAACGTACCATAAATCCCAACAATTAGATATTAGCATATTCCACTATAATATCTTACAAACATAAAATGCTTTCTTCATCGTCTTATTACACAAATAGAATAACGGTGTGTAATGTAACGAATTGTAATATTCAGAAGCGACTAAAATCGTGCTCATTGATAAAGTATACGAAACATGGAAATACTTCACGCACGCAAATCGGTCGATTGGTGAACAGAATTCGATCGATCGACGATGAACACATTTTACACAAGACGTTGATCAAATTTCAAGAGACTCCTTTCGATCATCGAGAAACTCCTCGTCTGCTTTGCAAAGAGGTGGATCGGCAATGATAATCATACGTACAATGAGCTGCGACGATTTTGGGAATACGAGAGCCCTTCGTTTCCTCAACGGAGCCGCGATCGCCTCGTTACCGTTCCCCACGTTCACAAGGTCCCTCGTTTCCCGCTGAGAGGAATCTCGAAGCTGACAAAACAGGAGCAGGAACGTCCATTTCGGCAGGAGCATCGTGTCGAAGGCGGTTTTTGGCCTCGCCGTATTTCCTGGCGCTCGATTAAGCGACACGAAACTTGGAAGCGGCCGAGCAAACTGGATCGTTTCGGGCCATGGTTTGGTGCCATCGGAACTGCGAAGTGCCCCGAGCAAATGTTTGCCACGTGTTACAAGTTGGTATCGAACACCGACAGGTTCAATGAACCGAAAGGTTTGTGTAGCGGCCGTAGATGGATTATATCGAGGAGGACCACCGTAATTTGCACGTCGGGTTTTATTGTCGCGAACGAAGGCACCTGGCAAATATTTGTGCAGTTCCGTGGCCAGGCCGGGTGATAATTGGCTTTCGATACCGGGTTTAAGCACCGAAGATCTTAACGTGCGCGAACAGACGAGTCAATTCTGTGGCAACTTCGGTCGCTTGTTTAGCTACTTGGCTCCTCCAACAACTCTCCGTGGAACGTAACGCGAAGTGAACTTTGCTACTTTGGTCACAGTGTACTAGAGATCAAGAGAGGACGAATGTTGTTGGAATCGATTATCGTTGTAATTTCAGTTCCTTCGGTCTTATTAAAATGTATGCTTGTTACTGATGCAGGATGATCAGGTTAAGGGATAAGGCTGCTCCAGGTGCCAAGGAAAAACGGCTAATTATCTTTAAGAGTACAATAAAGGCATTGAAAAATTCAGTTGAGGTACTTTTTTAAAAAACCGTTTGAGTGTAAGAAAAAATTGGTTTTATATGTTTTTATTTTAAAATGCTGGTTTTAGAACCTAGAACCTTTCATGCGAGGCTTTAAACGGAGGAAACGATTGCTTCCGCAAATTTCAGCCTAGAACAGGAAATCAACAATTTTTAAGTGATATATGCCAAAAACTACTGAACAGCGTACGAGAATTTGAAAGTATCGTTTTCTTGAAAAATGGTACACAGTTTTGAAAAAAGTTTTTACACTTTTTTACCATTTTTCAAGAAAACTTACTAAGTACCATTTCTCTGCATTATATTCTTCCTGGTCTTCAGGATTAGAAGATATCGTACAACATTAACATGGTTTAAGCCATGGTTATTTCACACAATGTTCCCATTCACGACGTGTAAGTTGTCGATGAATTCCATCATCTGTATTATTACGTTAAATGTCTCAACGAAAAGTCGAGTTTACCTCTCTAATTATCTACGTCTTGCTTAACCCGATTTCTATGGAAAACATAGAGTCCAACCGCTACACAAGTCTCCATCAAAGTACCGAGCATCGTGCGTTCTTTTCCTTTCGTGAAAAAACCGAATAAGTGCTAGATGCCTCGAGTAGCTTAAACGGTGATGCACGAAGAGTTTATCGCATCCTAGGAAGCTAAAGGCTGGAAATGTATTTTTGCTCCGTTTCGTTATGATATGACTTTAATGCGGCATTAAGGACGAATAGCTCGGCAGGCTGTGATAGCGCCACGGGAGAAACCTCGATAAAACATTCCGACAGCAGGGTCGTGGCCCGAGGATAGTGCCAAGATCGACGTCGCATTATGAAAAGGAACGAAAAAGTCTCGGGGACGGGACAACGACGCAGTTCCTTTCCTTTCGAGGGACGCGCCAATGGAATATCCGGCACTGCTCCAGGGGACACACGTTCGACCATAACGAAGAAATTAATCATTCTCGGGCAGAGGTTCAAGTATAGAGTGCCACGAAATAAGGAGTTGCTTTTACACGAGTTATTGCGAAAATGAGGTGCTTTATTCCTTTGCTTTGTTCTTCTATGCCTTCGTATGTCAAAAAAATGCGATACACTTGTGTGTATTCTGGTTAGTGTACGTTGTTAATTGTCTGAACTTTAGTAAGGACGACAACTTGCGCGAATTAGATTGGTCATTAACGAGCAGTTAATTTTCACACTTAATAATTCTTGAATTCTCCATCTGGCTTTATTGGAATAAGAAGAACAGTTGTCCAGCAAACAAAAAGTCCCTGGTTCGAGTCCCTTAATTATCTGGGTCATGCACTAGTGGCTAGAGACTGTCTCACACATAGTGTCGTTTTATAACTGGAATTCTTTTTCCAGCCAAACCAAATAAAGAAATTAAAAATGAATAAGAGGTGTGAAAATGTATGGCTCGTTTATGACCAATATAATTCACGTAAGTTGCCTTAATAATGTCACGAGCAATAAGGTTAGGAGTGTCTATGCATACGTTGAACGACTTTTAGACATCGCTCCAGGAGAAACACTTTCTATTGCAACGGAGAAATAAAGTATTTTCGGATAGAGATTCAAGAAAGGATTGCAATTTAATACAAAATCGTTTTTACACGTATCTTTACTAAAATAACGTCCTCTATGTTTTCCATTTATTTTATTATCCCGAACATGTTTGATGGTAACGATGGAATTAGCCATTCTCGAGTGGAGTTTCAAGAAAGGTGCGCTACGAAAAGGCGAGATAACGATCCCTTCTGAAACGCTCTTAGGAAAACAGAGAGTCTCGTGTTTATTGGTTTTGTTCCTATCTCCGCCTGTGGATATTTATTTCGTTGGGTTTGAGGGACAAACATTTTGTTTTATATGGTACATTGCTAATTATCTCAGCAACAATTTGGCTCCTGTTTAGATATCGCTGCGGTGGAGACACGTTTGAATTTAATGAGGAAGTAAATTATTTTCGGGCCACAGTCTAATATTGAACTCCATGGATAACAAAATACCGATGTATTTTTTTGGCACAACGAGCTTCGTAGTTCTTATTTTTCTTCCGATACGTTCGTGAGCGTTCCTCTTATTTCCGATTATTTAGCAGAGGAAAAGCGAAGATTCAATCACGGATACGTATGAAGGGATAAATCTTTAAATTAATGTTGAATACCGCCAATTTCAAGAATCGATTTGAAACACAGCTACTAACGATATTGAAATTTATATTTATTTTTAATTTCCACAACGTCTAGATGTCCAATCGATTAACTTTACAAACTCTGAAGATCTTTATAAAAACATTGCTCAGCTTTTTTATCCGATTTTTTAGACCGACGAATTTAACAGAACGTAACGCAACATTAACATTTGCGCCTTACGTACAATTCGAGGTAGTATCGCGCGGCAGGTTCTTCCCACACTTAACACTTGTACACAATGATATCGTACGATGAGGGTAATTCTCCAGAAAAAAGAGGTGGAAACCCAACTGAACCACGCTATCTCCATAAGACAGTAATGGGAAGCTCAAAGGAAAGCAGCGTATAAACAAATTCCTTTCCCCGTCGCTGCCTCCCTCTCGTTGCCTCTTGATTCCCCTATCTCCGCCATTCGTACGATAATCGGCTGTCATTAAACCCCAAACGGGGAAATATTTGCCCGCTTATTAAATTCGCCGAGCATTTTCCCTCCGCTGGCAAATCGGACAAAATCGTCGTGCAGGCGTGCGTGTTTACAGGAATACCTCGTGAATATATTATTCGCAAACAGCGGGCCGTTTAGTCAAATCAGGTGGCGCTGGGATGGTTGGGTGGCAAAGGGTGGGGAGGGGGGGGGGGGGAGCGTTATTGGCCAATAAATCGGCCGCGAAATTTCCGTGGAAAAATACTGTGGGAGGGAAACAGGACAGGTCATATAACGACTTGGGGAGGACTTTTGCTACCCCCCCCCCCCCCACTCCCTGGTAAGAATCACTCGGTATCTCTGGCGCGTACCGCAATTTGGGAACGTCCTGGAATCTTCGTGAACCGCACGGGAGTCTGCAATCCTGGCATTAAATTGAATTACAGCTCGCTCTGGACGAGCTCATAAAACTCATCCCCCTTGCCAAGCTCACCCCTCTCCGTGGTTGTATACACGAATCTCCCTCGGACGTCACGGTGAATGCAAAGCGGCGGGAGGCGCGTAATCGCGGTTATACGTGAGGTGGGACGATGTCCATTCCTCCTCCGTTATCCCAACCACCGAGGATCGTACGCATCAGTCCTGGGAATCGAAGGCATATTTCGTGGCCGAAATACAACGGGACACTGTGGTTTAAAATCGTGGGGCCGACTTTCCGCGGATAAAGGGTGGGACTTTTTGGATAGAGACTTGTGCGGATCGAATTTAGTATCTAGAGAACTACGGTGGTTTAGTGGATAGAGGCTAGGCCTTTCACGCGGGAGACCCGGGTTCGAATCCCGCCTATCACTCATGGTTTTCTCCATGTAATATGTATGCTGTAGCTTTGGTCGTTCGAAACTCAGCTTACATGGCAGGTCCTAGACCAAATGACCTTAGCAGTCGGTGCTGAAAACGAATTAAGAAAGAAAAAAAACAATGTAGTCCCGAATTGTTGGTATCGATGTGGCTAGCGAGGGTGTTATCGAGGTACTAAGAGTTTGTTTTAGGACGACGCATTTTTTAGCTTTGACATTGCTTTCAGGAAAGTGAGAATTTCGAGTGTGACACGAAGATACGTAGAAATCTTCCCCATTTAATTTTATCATCTTGATTCTTTGAATTGTTATCGTTAACATTTCATTGTCGCAAAGATCAATGTATTATGCTTTATCGTAATTCAAATTTATAGTAAATGTAAACCAAGGATAGAATCGATCGAGACCATCTCCATTTTACTTTCATGAATATTTTTGAATAGGGTCCATTGCTACCGTTCACGTCAGTAAGTGCACCGCAGCGAGTGTCAACTTCGTCCGTTGTCGCGCAGATTAAACTCTAATATTAGCAAAGGTGCCCACGCGGGATCACGACCCTTCCACGTCAGATATCACGTGGAAACGTGGCTGAATTTATGTTCCATTACGTACGTCCACGAATTCGTCTGACATCGTGTATATACGTATACCGGGTAGGGACACCCTTCCGCCTGAGAACCGATAAGCAAAAGGCCCGCGCCTTACGTAAGGTTTCTGTCCAGAAATAGAATAATAAAGTTACCAGGGCGTAACCAGGGAGTTTGCAATAAAAAGAGGAACCGACTACCAAGGAGATACTGAGGGTTCAAGGTCCAGTGGATGCGAGAACGGTAAAGTATCGAGTGGACACAAGGAGCATCCGCTTAGTTCCACATGTACCTTACTGGAATGTGATTCCGGCGCGGAATTGAATTACAACTCCCGAACGACGTAATAAAACTCCCTCCCTCCTTGGTCAACTCATGCGTGTGTGTGTGTATGTGTGTGTGTGTGTGCGTGCGTGTGTGCACGCGTGTCTGTGTATGCATGTATGTATCGTTTACGTGAGAGTCAGAAGAAACGTATTGAGTCTGGGCGATTCTTACTGTCATATCCGCGATGGTTCCCCCGTCGATCGATGAGGATGCTCATTTGAGCAGAAAAAAAACCGTGGTCTTCCTACTTCGTAAAATGAAGGAAGATTATTTGACCGTTGGAAATAAATCGCGTATATTAGAATCTGCTTATTTCGTATGGTTCTATGTAGATAGTAGAAGAGCGGCACAAATGAAGATTAAATCACTGGAAAAAGAAGCAAGAAGAAATTGCATCTAAGGATCGTTAGAGATAAGTACTTAGAAGATCTATATAACAAGGACTCGTTATTGATTCCGACATCGATCGAACCTTCATCAACCTCAAGGTGGTTAAGCAAAGTAAAAAATAAAAGATTGTCCGAGGATCTATATTCATATCTGAATGGAATAAGGTAGAATGAATTACATAAAAATTTGTTTTGTGAATAAATAACAAACAGGATATGAAAAAAAGTGTGATTAGAAAAGCAATAAAATGTATTGCATGAGTAAAAGTAAATAAGCAGGCACTAAATTGAAGCGTTTTATTTTAATAACTGTAATAATTTTGGGACGGTTAACTCAATCTAAAGTAATGTTTGTAACATACGAGTTAACGCATATGATTGCTCCGATAGAAGCGAAGCGATGATACGAAGATACTGAAAGTACAACAGTATCAGTGTACCCATTTCTTGCAGCAATTACGTAGATAAACGAACATTGTTGCTAACAACTAAACCGCTGATTCTATCGTGATTCTATCGATATCTGCGTGCTATCTATACCGCGGTTGCAGCGATCTCTCCTTTAAAAGCAGAGATGAAAAATCGAGATGCGCTTTCTTTCCAATCTAATATATCACGGTACGACTTGTTGCCGCGAATTGGTGCAGTTGACTACGCAGCCATCCTCCGGAAAAGGGCCGGTTCTTTATGTGGAAGGAACGTTTGCAAAATTACGGTACGTTGGGAGACCATACATTTCGAAAACTATCCGAGGCGGCGGCACGTGCCGCGAATAAGCGCCTTTCTACATTCGATAGAGAAGACAAGCGTGCGCGAATTTTAAACCGATAATTACTGCCACGTCGAATAAAAATTGCAAGACGACTAATTAAACGATCACGGAATAACTCAAGATAGGTTCCATCACACCAAAATGTATACATTTAATTACATTATAACTGTAGCTGTGGTTTTGATGAGTAGTATTAACACCGCTTATCAAGATTACAGCTACAGTTATAATACAAATTATCGGGCAAGAAAAAAAAGAGCATCACGTCTTGTATACATTTAATCTTTGATACATAGCTTGCTCATTGCGTATGATTTTATATACTCACTATAAATGAATAAGTAAAATGCAATGTTTGTACTTAACAGAATTTTAGTTTACCGTGATTTGAATAGAACGAAAAAAAAAGTGTTTTTGGTGTTATCAATTCTGGTGCTATACATAGGTGCAGTAGTGTTGAAATTCCGAAAATAATGTCACAATATTTTGATTATCGTTACATCTTTAAGCGCGTACTTAAACTCAGTAAAGTCCGTACGTATATCTAATACGCGCAAGTTTCCTTTCCTTGCATATTAATAAATGTTCTGCTTCACGTTATTCGTGATTTAAGTTTAGTCGAGTGTCCTTTTCTTCTCCGCAAAGCATCGAGCATGATGCCACCAGGTTTCAAATCGCCGTCGAAGAACGGAGAATCAGGAGCTGGGAAGAGTTCACAAAGTTCAAAGGTTTCGGCCTCGGCTGTATTGTAACGACGCGGAAGTAAAATCGTATATTGTCGCCCTGTGTTAATTACCGCGAATGGCTTTGCCCTGGAAACTCGTTGGCCCGTCCCACCCCCATTTTCCCCGTCGAAAACGCTTTTTTTTCTCCCTTGCTCTTCGCCCCGCCATAAATTTCAAACGGAGTATTTTCCCTTTACGTGCACCTGTTATTGAACGAGAGAACTGCCAATAACGCCGGATAACTGCGTCACGTTCTGTTGCGAACGTCCGTTATACGTTTCTTCCTTTTCCTCCTTACGACTCCACCTTTTTGTCCCGCGGGCTTTTACTTTCTGCCCCCTTCTTCTGTCCTCGGGTTCCTTTAATATTTTTAATATCGGCCGGGAGGCTCAGCCGGAAGGGCTCATAAATAACTCTCATTCGGTGCAGCGCTGCGAATAGCGCTTTTACTTTTTTATTATTATTATTTTCAACCAGAGGATCAGGAATTAGAGGGGTCGCAAGAAGAAAGAATGAAGAGTGTGAGAGTTTTCTGAAGCGTACTGGAGGATGCGAGAAAATAGCACGATGCATACATCTTATGTCTATAGTATATTGGATAATGTAAGGGTTAGGGGTTAATTATGGATAAATTAAATAGTACGTTTACAACATGATTGAAAATTTTCGTTTCTATTTCTTCTTGATAAGTGTTTTTCGTTCTAATGTGTTGGAAGGGCACCTCCGTGCTCCTTATTGGTTATGCCTGGAAATCTATTATTTTAACAATATCTGTTTTTAACTTATGCAAATGGCATAGCAATGAATACTGCAGAAAATTATTGATTCTTCTTACTGTGCTTTACCAGCAATATTTCTGCAAACCAAAGAGACTTATTTTCAGCTCTGTACTACTTCGTATTTTCCACTTAGGCCCCGCCTTCGTATTTTTAACAACAGTTTGAACGATTGCAACACGAGTGCTATAAATTTATTTCTCGCTGCTGCGCCAACCTTTCCGCCTACGCGCATTATACATTTAAAGTCCGTATCGGCTCTTATACTTCGGGTACAAAAGCACGTTTGATTTGTCACGTTATCCCGACATTACTCCCCTACGGAAATGTAAAATACCGAAGAATCGTTGTTGGATTTCTGGCAAGGTATCGAGCTTTCGATTGGAATTATAGCTTAGTTCCTAACTCTTTGTCGAACTGTCCTTTTTTTGCACGGCAGTCGACTGGCGAGTTCGACTTATTTTTGACCAAAGTTGTGGCCGGTAAGCATGAGACTTTAGATTGCAAAAGTAGTGTGGAAGTGATAATAGTGATATCGTTATATTTTTCACAGGTAATACTGTCTCGTTTCATAGCAATGGTGTTAAATCTATCAAAGCGATTAGAACAAAAATGTAAAATATAAAAATACATAAGATCGCCTTTCAATTTCTGCATAAAATTTTGATACTATAAATGTCATTATAACTTGCAAACAAAGTGTTGGTATTTCATTCGGATACATATTAACAGGAACAACCTGTGCTCGTAGGGTATTAAAACACTAGCACTCGCACACTGCTCGTGAATTCTACGGGAATCTTTTGTATTCTGAAGAAGCATGGCCCGTATTTCTTAGCAGCATATTTAAATACTCGTGTAATTTATTTTACAAGATCCTTTTACAAAAACCCATCTTTAACATGCACCACCCGTATTTCTGAGTGGCGAGTTGCTTACTTAAAAAATTCAATTTGCAGAAACTTCTTACGAGACCTTTAACGGAAAACTATCCTCATCAAGGATCATCAATATTTCTGGACCAAAAGTTACTCAACCGATGCAATTAATTATATAAAAATCTTCAGCGGTACTCCACCTTCAAAAAGCATCGTCTAAATTTTAGGCCAAGAAGTTCCACATTAACCGTGCAATAAATTTCGTTGGACCTCCTTGTGGAAACCTACCTTCAACAAGCTCATCGGTTTATCTCTCGTATGCAGAAGGGCCGCGTCATTTTCGTCGCACTGGATCGATGTGCTAGCCAACCACATGAATTCATCGAATAGGAAGCGTTATAGGGCAGGACGTAATTAAATTTCATCGCACGTCTGATGATCACGCCGATGTCAAGTTCAGTAACTGCGCCGAGCTCGATAATCACCCAGACCTGCCTTCAAGTACGTGAAGGATGAGCCCGCTTTCCCCGAAATATGCAAACTTCATGGACAGTATCGACACTAGTCTATCCAAAAGAGTTGATTGTATCCGATGAATGAAAGATTTACAGGTATGTATGTGTTAAGCTGACGTGTGTGCACACCCAAAGTGAGTAGAATAAGGCATCAGCTTTGAGGCATATAAATTTTAATTTAGAAGGCTTTACAAAATCTAATCAGTAGTCTAAGTGTTTTGGATATTAAAGTATCATTGAGATAGCCAATTTGTTTGCCGCTATTTGGAGAAGAAGAAAAATCTATTTCTCCGAAGACGCTGTTCCAGCGTACGTCGACAAATGAGGGACGTTACACGGCCGATATTGCGTACTATATTCTACTCAATATTTCGATAAACTGACAAGCAACGGACCATCGGCGAATTTCAAGCGCATGCAGTTCGAGAGATTTGTAGACGCAGATATCATGCATAGGTAACGGCGATGGATTAGAAGCAGCAACAGGAATGAGGATAGATCGATTTATATGACAGTCGATAACGGATCGTGCAGAATAAGCGATCTGATTTACCGATTTATAAATACAGTTAATATTATTTATATTATTGCACTATAGCCGATATGCAATTCGGTTTACGAGATTTTAAAAGCATTCATTTAGGATTATGAAAGACGCGCGAGAAGAGAGTAAAGAGAATTGTAGGCATAGCTGCTTATATCCGAATGATTTAGTCTTCCTTTTTATGTGATTGTCGAACTGCAACAATTATATAACTGCGTAATTTCTCTGTTTTATTTGAATAAGCGAAATATTCATCACCTACATATGCATCGCGCGTATTACTTATATTTCTACATGAAAAGTGGCGGGATTTCTTGAATCTCTGGATCCTCAAAGTTTTTTCTCTTACTTCTATAAATCATTCTACTCCTACCACAAGCTTCTAAAAATTCAGTAATACTATATTTCATTTCGATATCTTGTAAGTCACGTAAACCAAGGCGCAACTTTCACCTTAGATTACCCCGATCGAAATTTTCACCGTATATTCCCAAAGCGTTACGAATTTTTCCCGTGAATCAAACGGAGACACGAGACTAATGGTTACATTTCATTATCTTCGCTTTAGCGCTTTATGATGCACTTCGACGATCCCCAGCAATCTCGTAGATCTTCCTTTGTAGAAGGAAATAAAGATACCGCCCGTAATATAACTCCCTGAGCCGAGCTCCTCTGGGGGATCAATCCGATGGTGAAAACTGCATTGATGATCCCCCGGATGCGAAGGGGGAAAACCGAGCGATGGCTACGAGATAGACAGAGAGGATAACGAGAAAGCGCGGTTATGAAAGGTGATTATCGAGAAACTCATCGCGACAAACGGGAAGCGATCAAAGCGGCCCGATTTCGGCTTTTGTTTCTCCTCTCAGGCCGCCAATTTCATCCTGCCTTCTCTGCGGATCGCGGGTACTTAAATAAGTGTCACGAGTAGAAATACAAGCTGCGCACGATATTGTTGACTATTTAAGGGGGGAAATACATGTAGACGCTTAAAAAATCCATAATTTTCAGGAATTCTTTTAGAGAAGATGAACTAGTATTATATTGTTTTGAAGTTTGGTATTTAGTTGTACATATTTTAAACTAATAAAATATATTTTTTTTATTGCACGATAAAATGAAATGGCCGACATAATACCGCGTCTTTCTGGCAGGTCCGCGCGCGGATTGCAAATTGACGCGAGTTCTCCACTTCTTTCTATTTATCTAAATCAAACTGTTTAAAAAAATTCTTGTTACTAATATCCGTAGTTTCTACATGAATTTAAAAAAAAAACAAGGAGGACTTGAGAATTGGAACAATTATACACTTTTGAACAGAAAAGTTCGTACTTCAACGACATCTTATCACTTTTTTTGCTATTAAAAGGTACTTTTTTGTGATTTTTCAAAACATATAAGTTCACATAAAAGGTAGTAATGTTATGCAGTTATGATTAGAGTTTCACTAAAATCATTCTTCGCAGCAGTAACTTCCTCAGTTTTTCGAAACTCATTTTGAAACTTTGAGGTTATATTTTTGGATAGTTGTACAAACATTTTATGCAATGAAAAAAAATTGTATCTTTTGAACCGTCTATATGTATTTCCTCCCTTAAGAAATAATTCAGGCAAGAGGGTTCGAATTCCCGCATAATCGTATTTAGACGGACATATAGAAGCAGAGTTTTTGTCACTCTGTTATCTGTTGACTCTAACAGTCTTACGAGGATATAGTTAAATCGGCATCTATATTTTATTTTTATAAATAGTTATATATATATATATATATATAATTTTTAAATTAGTACGTCGTGCATCCCGCTTTTTAGTCTTGTTTTTATTAATATTTTCAATAGCGTGCCGCACCAACGTACGGAATCTTTTTTTATATTTTATCATTTATAATTTTTTTTTCATTATAATTTCTACGTACACTGCCGAAAATACAAAATCAATTCATTTAGGAGGTATTCTCTTAAGAATTATCTTAGGCGAAAAATGCATTTTCACATCATATCTTTACAAATTTGCCGGTATTCCAGCGAAGCCTTCTTTCGCTGACATTTGATGACTGATAACTCGAAAAGAAAGCATTTCGCTATCTGTGATCGTAGAACGCCTTTTGATCATCACTAAGAACCCGTAATACCTCCTTCCTCATCCTTATATTTATAATCACGGAACACCTTCTTTACGCCAAAGACGAGTAAAGTGGGCTCTCAAAGATTCGGCCCCCTATTTTAGAAGCGGCCTGTAATTTAAACGGTATTGTTCTCATTCCCACGTTTTGCAGAGCATCAAAATCTTAATTGGCCACCTGTACCTCCCCCCAGGTTAACCGCGGGAGTTTTCCAGCTTTCCAGACTACCCCGGGGATACGCTTTAAAGCCTTCTTATATCCACCCAACGAGAGCAGCGCGGGTGCTTGCCTCGATTCAACAGCGGTGCATCGATCTGCTTTTTAATTTCTGATCTCGGAGGATCAAAGAGGAGCGCAGACACGGGATACGTTCAAGTATCGTGAACCAGCGTCGCAAAATTTACGGCCGTTTTTCACAGTTCAGCGTTACCGTAACTACGATGAACCCCTACAAGCCTGTTGTTTTTCCAGATTTCAAGCTTCTGACTTTACAGTAACGTTGAGTTTTGTGCGATATCGTATTATATAGGATAATTAATAAACTTATATAATTAGCAAGAATTCGTTCGGTAATCATGAAGTGATACCGGGACTAATAATAATTTCTAAATTGTAAGTAAAGTGGATAGTCGATTTGAAGCAAAGGACATAGATAAATCATCATTTGCACACTAATTTTTACATCGAAATATGGCGAAACATTGTCGATAATAATGGGGCATATTTGGTTTAAATAAATTCATTTTTGAACTATAAGAAAACCTATTGAATTTTACTAAAACAACGCCACGAACTTTTCCTCAGACACAATATTCAAATTTCCATGCGAATTTGTCGCCGTACCACTTAGAGATTTACGGTTACGCGAATTTATCGTTTGTGAACAATGTATAGCAATGAAAGAAATTATTCGCGACCACATTTTTCGAGTTTCCCTTTCAAAAGGTTTTCGATAAAACCCTACTTTGAAGTCACCGTGCGCCATAGAGATAATTCCACAGCAGTTTCTTATCAAAGTTCCTCAGATTTATTACGGTGTGCCTTCCAGGATTTTCCATCACTTTGTTACGGTATAAAAATGATTAAACGCTTTACTCTTTCCCTGCTGCGGCCCCTTCATCGCGGATAAAATACAGTACTTATATCCAGACACGTTCCTTCCGGGGTGCTCGTTGGTAGCACCGTTGAAACCTTAAGTTTCTCTCACCGTCGACGCTTCGCTCTCTCGTCGAAACTAACTGTCGATAGGCGAACGGATAAGGAGACAAAAAATCCTTCTAATCCCGGTGAGCCGGCCTTCGTAACTCGGCGCTTCGTTATTATTCCGCGTAGCTACGAAGCCACGGCGACGCGAACCATTTCAGGATACGTGCTCCTTCCGCAGTATTTTCATTTAGCTTTTTCCGTGAGTTTCCCAAAGAAAAAAGCGAGTGGCGGAAGAAAGAAGAACATGATTGTTTCCACCTCTTCCCCCTTTTGACCATCGAAGAAGCGATCTCTCTCAGTTTCTGGCTCCTCCTCCTCCTTTTTTTCTCGATCTTCGCGTAGACGAGTATTCCCTGGCTCTAACTACTCGTAGGAGGTTTTCGTCTTTGGATACTTTTTTTTTCCTTAAGTATAGTGGGCTTTGACTGCTTTGGTCATTCGCCCCTTTGGATGCTTCGTATGTAAGGGGATCGATACTACGTAGAACGTTGTTCGATAGCACTTTCTTCTGGGAAGGCTACCTGATAACCGTGTTTCCATTCGGCTTGTAATTTCAAGCTGATAGGCAGTGGCATTAATCTATTAAGCGCGGGGTTTGAATTTACTACTGTAGACAGAATTGGGAGAAATTTCAAACTTTCGCTCTGCCTGGGGCGTATACGATTCACGCTGAATTTTTTGTTCAAGTTATTTGGAATTTTCATGCCACTTGCCTGGTAGAGTAAATGTTCAACCATGTGTTTGGTAAAAGAATTCCTCGAAAATTTAATGTTTAATACGATCCCTGTTGGGCCGATTTATCGTTACTTTTAGACTTGATTTTGATTTTTGTTTATGCCTTTCCTTGCTACGTCATTACAATTTGCTTCTATCGTATGTCTGACGATTTTTATAATTGGTAAGAAACAATTCCTTTTTTATTTTTTGCTTTGCTACGAAAATTCTGAATATTCTGAATGGAAAATTCCGTGTGGGGCGTACACGCCCCAAGCGGCATGCAGCGTGTTATTATATTTCGAACAATACACCTTAGGCGGTTTGAAAGGAGAGTAAGTAAAAATCGGTTCTGCACGGATCGTGTTAAATTTTACGTCGAATAAAAAGAATTCTAATAAAAAAATTGCGCAACGGATATTTATGAAAATAAGATTAGGATGATTAGCAATATATTTGGACCATGTTTCAAGATAATATTTATGTTCTGTTTAGGATGACGAAGCCACTTGACATGTGGCTCACTTCACGCGTGTTGAATGTTGTCTGACCTTGGAATATATCACCCAGCGATAAGAACGTGTCTGAAGAGCTCTAGAATGGTTTTTGCCAGGCTGCCCATTCTCGATAACTTTGCCATGACTGTAGTCATCTCATGGATTCAAAAGATTAAACAATTTTATTTCTTGATAAATTTAATATTTTATTGGGATAATCTAAAGCTGAGGCTTTAATAAAGGAAAATACTAAAGGAAATTTTGATTGTAAAGTGTGAGAAAGAAATTGCTTGATATAAATATGATATTTTTATCGTGCCAAAAGGCATTTTGAGTTTTAACGTATATTTATATGGAGTCTATAAAAAGTTAGATTTAATAAACAATTTTAATATATCTAATAAAGGAATCTAAAGAAAAAAAACTAGAAAATACCAAATAATATCGTTATTGTTTTATTCGATTTGATTTGCAACGCACACTTTTTACCTAATCATTTCATTCCTGCTTTAAAAGCAAATGCAAAGGTTTAATGTTGCTGTACTTTAATTTCATAATGATCAACAAGGAATGTTTTTAAAAGCGGTTTTATTGTCGAGCAATTTTGAAAATCATTCTCTTTCGATTTGAGGGCCATCACGGACAGCGGAAACGGTTAGAAAGTGTAGAGTACTCACAAGTCCAAGGACTAACAGATCAGAGGGGCTGCCTTGGCCTTTAAAAAGTGGGGTAAATCTTGATTGAACCGACGGAATTACAGATTTTCCACCACATATAGACGCTCCTATCTGCCCTTTCGATAGAAGTGGAAGCGAAGGTGGCAGTGGCTCGTGACAATTGGCCACGAATAACGAGCATCCCGATCAGCTTCTGGTTCCGTCGCCTACCTTCCTCTGGAGTGTCCCTGCCCTGAGTCTCTTCAAACTTGAATTTGGAGGACATTTTGGTAGTCTTTTTCCAAGCACCGATCGATGACAGGCGTTCCTTCTGTTGTCGCTGCTGTAGTGCATCGCTACCTCAACTTTTACATTTCTCTCAGATTTCTTTTAGATACCTTAGTGATTGTTAATAGATTTACATATTTATTTTGTGATCAAGTTTTGCAGAAACATGTTAAGGTTTAGAAGCTCTTGATGTTGAGATAGTTATGAATCTTGGCACCATTACCATAACTTATAATTACAAATTGTCTACCTTGTCATATATGTCCTTTTCCGATCTTTATCTTTACTTTGCAATAGAACTGTACACGATGCATGGTAAATTCATGAGTTTGATGCTGCGATATAGTTTTTTGTATTGTCTTAATAAATAGTCATTTACATTCTTGCTACTTTTTTATTCTAATCCAGCGACAGACTTTTTAAAAACGCTTACTCATCAATCACGCAGGTTCTACTGCCCGCCAACGATGATAATTATTAATAAAAAGGCATGAAGATAACCGTTTCGATTAATGGATAAATTGAGAAGGGAAAATAGTAGAAGCGCTTGTTTTTTTAAAAATATCATTAATACGTGTTCCTGCTCAAACATTGGAATACCACAGCAGCATCACCGTTGGTAAAAAGTCACGCGTAGTGACAGCGGCCGGCAAAGTGTTAATCAAAACTTCCTCATTAATTAAGTGAAAATTGTACGTGCCTTTCTTCTTATCAGAACCAATTTGAATATTGTAAATCAACTTTGTGGTTTTTTGCGGAAAATCAATTTCGAGCTCAGTTTACAAAGCCGCTTATATTTTCAATCACCGAGGGTTTTTAACGCATCTCTGCCGAGGGCTCATTCGTATATATTTAAAGAAGCTAATCTTTGCTAGACTTAATTTTCCTTTTTACTCTAACACTTGTTTTCATTTTTCCAAACAAACAAAACCATTCAGTATAAGCAAATTATGGAAGTTACGCCAGTAGAATAAAGCGAATAATATACAACAGCGACTTATAGTTTTGTCTGATTTTCTACATTAACCTATCAAATCTACGAATTGCGTTTCTAACCATGCACCCTAGAATCTTCTGTTGTAAAATGACTTACGAATTGTCGTACTTGTCAAATGGAAAATAATTCAAACGTGACGGTACAACATTACTTTATTTCGTTCGTGGAACAACACGCTATTAAGTGTCGTGCGGTATAGATGATTTTTGTCTGTCTTGCAAGGTATTTCAAATTTTCAATGTAATTTCGATATTAACAGTTTCACGTCCAATGAGCTGCGAGTTCGCGCTTGCTCTCCGCACGGGGTAAAGCGAAAGCGTTCAGTTTTTTTTTACCTCGTTGGAGGGGCCGGGAACGGGGAACCAATGGTTCAAAGGGACCCAGTTTAATTAAATTCGTGGATTACGAAATCTGCGTTTGCAACCGCCAGCACCGCCGCTCTCTAATGGGATTCATCGTTGATCTCTGCCAGGAATTTCGCCTCCACGCGCGTACATCGGTTCCCCGTAATAATATCGCCGGATTCGTTGGATTACAACAAACGTGTTTCTTGCCCTTGCGGGTGAGACGCAAATTGTTGTCTTTCCTGTTATATTTGAAATAATTCGAAATTGCGCGCTTTCAATTTTGCTACTAACAAAATCAATCTGACGTGCGTAAGGAAGACACGTTTTTCTATGGTTTTAGTCATTTTACAATGTCCCGTAAGTATTAGGTGAGTGCAAAAGTTTGTGCGAAGTTTCTCATTACTCTATTTATTGAAACTCCGCACGAACTTTTGCACTCACCTAATATTAAGTATTCTCCAATTAGTTCGTCGAGTATCGTGAGCTTTAAATATTTGAACGTAAATATTGGATATTTAAAATTGATAATTATTTATAGAAGAAATTGCACAATAACACGGTAAGAAATGTTTGCGCGTAATTTATCGATTAATTCTTATGAATATGACAGAGTTATTTAAACTACTCTAAAGTATAATATAACTTTGTTATACAAGATGTTACTGATTTTGCGTAAATGATCTATGCGGATCTAATATATTAATTTCGAATAATTATTTATCTAACGGCATGATATTGTTGAATAAATTAAAAAATTCTAGTCATCTCTCAATATACGGTAGCTTAGGTTCAATAATTCCATTTAATTTTTAAGACGAACTAAAGTTAACACTAAACCTACTGAAAATTGCTGTACTTCGTAAAAGCACTTTTTGAGATTTTCTATGATTCTACCGCGAAATGTGAATCGTTGTATCGATCTATTGGCATTTCTTCTTCAAAGCCTTTTTCTTTAACACTATTCCTACCCGCCATTTTTCAGACATATTTAAGTGTACTAAATGTATCTTTAAAAAAAAAGAGGAGGAAGGAAAGATGTCAATAGATTAATTTATCGATCCGTACGCTGCGAGAAAATCATGGAAAATCTCAGAAGTAACCACGCCTCAAAGTTGTAGAATTTTTCAAAGAAATCCCTGGGAGAAGTAGGAATAATGTTAAAGATATACGTGGTATATGTAAATATATCCATAATATGGCTGGTTGGTTTAGTGTTAAAAATAACGGTCCTTTTAAATTTACTTAATGTAAGCAGAGCAAGGTAACGCATGTAATCTTTAAATTCATGTGTTTATGATAATCGCGAAATTAGACATTTATATGCTAGGGTCCCTCGCTGAATTTCTCTAAGAGACTTTCCTCTTTTTTAGACGGTCGTCGCGGCTCAGTAACTCCATGGACCTTTTATCTGTCCTCGTTCCTTAGCCGTACAGCAGTTCCAATGACGTGGAAAGCTTTGATAGCCAGATATGACATATCATTGTCCGCTTGATGGATATGTTGGCATGCAAAAATTCATTTGGATTTCCAGATCTCATGCTATACCCTATTTAAATTTGAAGAACAATTTGTAAGCTAGATCCTTGGTCGTTTTATTTCACTTTTCTTGGTGCGTCACGAGAAGCAAAATCGTACGGATACGTTATACTGCATAATAACAGTTAGAAAAAAGGAATCGAAATGTACATTAAGCCGCTGGTCAACGATATGTACAATCAATGGATGCACTAGATAAATAAATAATGAGAAGTAACACAGCAAAATAGATCTGATTGATAAAGAAGTCGTTTTAAAGGAGATGCCATTTTTGTGTTATTCTCTATAAATACAACAAATTTTCGATTCCTGCTTCAGCCAAAAGTCCGATATTTTTCAACGCCTAATTTCGTCTTACATATATGTTATTACAATGACACCGTGCAGAAAAATAGTCATCGTATAAACTTTAAACCTAAATATAATTTATATAACCTTTACTACTATAACGGCCATACAAATAGTGGTGGAAAAAACGACTTCTTTAAGTACCTCGCACAGAAAAAGTGGAACTTACACAGAAAAATGCTCTGTAAGACCGCTCTTAACGAATTATAGCGCAACGATTTTCTTAACATCTGTATTGACAAATCGTAAAGTATATACACATACAGGTATATGCGAAAAGCGAAAGTTTTGAGAACGAGACCGAGTCACTTTACTACGATTCGGGTGAAGTCTCTCTAAAAATGCAAACCTGAAAAGTTTATCTTTAAGGCTTAAATTACACCTGTCTTCGCCCCTTTCCACACCGTTTTTCGTAATCCCATTTATCCCACCACCTTAATCTTCATAATTCTCTCTTATCGATTTAATATAAATTTAGAATCTAGTAATCGTTTTTAATATAAGCAGCCACACAGCAAGGGGACAAACGTCATTACTACGTCGTAGAAAAATAGTCGATACGATCGACTGTATTTTCAAGCTCCATAAGATCCGATGGAGAATTCAAAATAAGAATCATTACTTACCGCTATGAAAGTGTCATAAAAACACGATATTCCAACGAGAATGTCTGGAAGATTGTCCAAAGCAAAATTTACCGATCCGGGTATCCGTCCAGATGAGATTTTAATTCAACTTCGGCCGTTAATCGCGTCGGCACGGAAACGGAATTAATTAAAGCTGCTTAACGGGCCGGGACGGGCAATTATTGGATTTACAACGCTATCGCTGGCAGCGGGGGGAGGGGTTAAACTGATATGCCGATGAATCGGTCCGGCGCCGCGCCGGATTTCCACATCTCCGTGGAAAGTGCGGACTGGCCGCACCCACACAGGTGCGCAGCAAATTTGTTCCCCCGTGCTTCCGCTGTCCGCGGAGATTAACAATATTTAAGCGTCCACAGCGCTACGGGAATTTTAACCATCCGGCCGTTGGGTATTCGCTGTTTGGTGGAGACGGAAGACCGATTTATCCTTCGTTAATCGCGAAAAAGTATTAAACGTGCCCCGTTGCGAACCGACGCGTTCTCAGGCTTGCCACTTCGAGCATCGGCGAGTTGTTCGCTTGATTCGTTCAACTCGTGTAATTCATTGGTTTGTTTTTTATTGGTCCATTGGTACATTGAAGTGATGATGGGGGAAGCGTTGGGCGATATAAGTATTGGAAGAGAGCTAGGGTAGCTGATAAAAGTGTGTATAACGCGGTTATAGTGCTGATCAGTAGAGTTACGTTTTAGTGGAAATATTGTTAGAAGTGTATCTAACCCTTTCCAGCGAAAATGATTATTTTTTAATGAGAACATTGAATTTTGAAGAAAAACAATTTAGAGTTACTTGATTGGTAGAAGCGGATTATACGGATAATGCCAAATGGCGTCATTGAGCTGAAAAGGGCAGTTATTTGGCAGCGCTCCATTGAGTTACTTTATTCGTGAATTGAGAATCGCGAATAAACTTAAATATATATTTAATGCTTATTTAAAAAATACAGCAATATTTGGAAAGTGCACGCTATCGAGTGTTATTGAGATATTCGTCGTCTTCTTTGCACAATTTTTCCGCACAATTCTACCCAATTACCTGCAACGGTATTATTTCGGGATTTCGCAAAAATTAGCCAATAATCCGGTTCACGGAGGGCCAGAAGTTTTCAGAGAGTCATAATTCCGAATTACAAACGTTTGCCGGACGCAAATAGCGCACCGTCTCGAGTCACGAATTCCAGGACTCATTATCATGTTCTCACAAACTCGTCGATATGCGCAGGCTGGAATAAGAGAGCCCTCGTTCACGGTTCGTTGACCGGTGATCCAATACTGGCTCCAATTATACCGGTAAAGTACAACGACAAGTAGCGCAGGCCATAACATTTTCCATCCGACTTATACTTCCATCCCAGTATCGTTAAGTTGGAATTATGTTGGGCTTATTCTTCGTTGCAAGTATTTGGTCAATCCTTTGGAGGAGCGAGGGCGTCCTGTTGTATCCCAAAAACACGCTATGGCAGGTAAACTCTTCTTATACACCGAATTATTCGTTATTAGTTGTAGTATAATAGTAAGTTATGAGAAATGTCGCTTATCACGACTATCATTAAAGTGCGATGATGTTTAGTAATTGAATACCGTTCGTCAAGACCACAGCTACAGTTGTAATTTATTGTAATTTATCGAGCAAGAGGAGTATGAGCATCACGTCTAATCTTTAGTGGTTACGTTAATTCAAGTTTTTTGTAATTATTTCATTATAGGAAGAGACATACTTATATTGCAAGAAATATATAAATATGTTTGTTATTACTTTTGTATTAATTATTTTAGTTTATACTGTAGAGTTTAAAATCGAGTTGTTTGGATTTCTTACTTGTTCCAATTTTCCGCATATATGATTTTCTGTCCCAGAATTGTGCTTTTTGCTGATTCGTTAACGAGCAAACCAATTATTTCTCGATGGTCGGATTTTGTGCGTCTCGTTTAAAGGGTATACATGGCAATTGTCAAACCTGAAATTTCATTCAATGTACAGAAACTGTTGGACTTTTTTGGATTGAATTCTGTAACCGACCATTTAACGAAACAAATTAAAGGCATAAATTTCCTAACGGTCAAAAACGTACACGGACTTTATCGCCTATACATATATTTTATATTAGATTAATGTTATTGTTTAATTTTATAGTATTATACTTAATGAATTACTATGTGGAATTGTCATGTCGAAAAAGAAATTGTTTGTTGTCAGTTTGGTGACTAATGGCTTAAGCTGCGGCGTTAATTATTCTCTTCCACTGTCATGCATTTTAAATAGAGTTTTACGGGAGAAAAGCAGTTAAAGTGCAATAGGATCGTTGGAATTTTAACCTGCCGATTATTCAGTAGCATTGGTGAATTTAACAGAAACATTTTAGGCCAATTAGATGTTTCTAAAATAACATATTATCAGGATTTATAAAAAAAATATGGTGAATGAAATGTGAAAACTCTATATTGATTAAAGGAATGCGGAAAATAATAATCAATAGATAGGCTGATGATTTTTTTCTCTGCGCGTTTATCTATTGCGTTTATCTTAGTGGATTAATTAGAAGTCTCAACCCAATTTATCCAGAGGAACGATCAATATCAAAGCATGAAGTAATGAAAATTTACGGGAATAAGAAAATTAGTAATTTTCTTTGTATTACACCTTCAATTATTAGGTTTGATATAGGTCATATTTATTAAAGGTTATGATCGATTGCAGAAACGTAGATATACTACTATGTAATTAGACGAAGAACGCGCGCACTTTTATATAGAGAACATTTTTTCATTGTTTTATTTTTCGCATTTTTTTCGTTTAAATTCTTCAACTTCAAGATTCCGCGATAATTTACAGAGAATACGACGGTAAATCCCAGTATTCATACTGCGCCGGAGATTAAGGACGGATTAAAATAATAAATAAGGATTCAGCGTCTAATCCTATTTGAATCGTTAGATTCTTTCTTCGCGTCTCAAATCGCTAAGAACTGTTGGCCAGCATTAAACCGAGTACAGCATTGCTTACGATTAGACCGAGTATATTTGTACGCGTTGGCCCCTGTACAGGCGGTTTACTTTCATTTGGCCGCTCTCGCAGTTTTCCCTTTAATTATTTGAAAGCTCACTAGAAGCCGGTGTGCTGCAATTTTTTTTAAACATTTCGTTCAGCTAACGGGGCAGTGCTCGAAGATAAACTGAGGCGTAACTGTGTGTCTTATCGGCGCAGACAGTCCGCGAAACTTATAAAGGTCGCTCGAAGTATAATGAGTACTCCTTGCCGAGTTTTTCTCTAATTAGATTGGGCTTTCGTTTCCCTTGAATCTGTAATGTTTTCAGGATTTAACCAATGGTTCCACAGAAGTACGACGCTCTCCATGATTGGCATTGGTGAAGCGGTTGAGTAAAAGATAATTAAATTTTTTAAGCCTTTGGCTTTCGTGAACAGGTTTTTAAAAAATCGTTCATCATGCATCGTGTAGTCATGCATATATTTATGGTAGGATTCACTTTAAATAGACGATTTCAAATGCATGTGAGCAATTGTTATTTTGAAGCGGATATAGATAACTCTGAAATTTTTTGATACGTTTTTCTTATTACCCGTTTTATTTTTGTACGTTTTTATTTGTATTAACGTCGAATAATCGAGGGAGAAATGTTTTCCAAATATTTTACAATACGATGAATTGATAACTTAATTTGTCGTTGATTTAGGATGCATCGAAAATTTAATACATGATAGTGTGGGACACAAAGTGTAAAAAAAGTATGGACGCTTGATGGAATGGGATATTTTTTTCAATGAAACTCACTTTTCCCATCAATTTTGTATTAAAAAGAGAAATGATACTTGTATATTCTTGATGTTTATACCTTTATTTCTGATTACTTTTATGTAATATAATACTTTTATTATATTTTCCTATGCAACATAATGTGATTATTTTTGATATTTTATTATTGTTATTTATTATATACTATTATATAATCATAAGGATTTTTTCAGTTGAAAAGTATTTGAAAATTTTCAGATAAAAGTGTTCCTTCCATTGACTCTTTTATACATTATATCATTTTGGTGCAATACATTGTACAGCATAGAGGTTCCAAGTAAGTGCGGCATTGTGATTTGTCACTAGTGCCTCGACGAAGAGTTTCGTAAGACGAAATGTATTCGCGTGGTTATTCGAGGGCAAAAATTCCAGGAAAACGTGGCAAACGAACCGAGGTTAAGAATCAAACGCGAGCGCAGGTAGAAAGTTAGTTTTTGAGAGTTTCACGAGAGCTATCGCTTATCAAGTTTCTCGAGGAGTGTTCTCTCCGTCGTTCACAGTTCTTTGTAACTATTAGGGGGAAGACTGCATGGACGGCGCTAAATTATTCAGCTAATGAGGATTGTCGTTGGTACTATTTTCTGTTAACCTTTGTAGAGAAAAGTGTTCAATTGTATAATTTTGAATGTATCGTAATATTAATCATATCTTCGTCATATCATAACATAATATTTTCTTTCGTACATTCAGTAATACAATAATGAAGTATTTACTTTTAGAATATCCCTTTCGTATCTCTATCACCCTGGCAAAGATTGTCAATATGTGAAGGAAACGATAGCTAAATCTAAATGATTGGAATAACCAATTATACGGAAAAAGCGCATGATTAATTTAAAAATTGTTTTGATTATTTTTATTATGAAAACTATTACTCCTGCTTGTTGTACTATTCTACTGCAATAAGCTTTGATGATATTTATCTTAATTCCCTTATATATCACAGTACAGATGTATTTCCTGGACTAACTCGTATGGTAGGACACTTAGATTTATCGCATACCTCATAAATCGAGATTTTACTGGTGTTTTATTTATACGCTCTTTTACTTTTCACTGTGGCAGTTTATCCTTTAATTTTTCGTCTCACAAATCACGAATATATTCGCCAAAACTACCGGTCGTACTTCCTTTACGCGCATATAATTAACAAGAAACGCATGCGAATAATTACCGCAGTCGCATATTTCAAACATTTTACTAATCCCCTATTACTTCGCCTTGATTGTATTTTGCAGTTTACCATTGGTGTCTCGGTGCCAGTCCTAATGCGCAAGAGGGGCAACATAGTATTCAACTACGGCTTTCAACTCAATTATGCGCTACCCTCGAATTTGTCGCAACTCGAGCCCACCGTAATCTCGGCCAGAAATGTTCGAGATGTAGACCTGGAACACGTTTACACACTCATAGAGAATTTGTTTAACGAGTAAGTATTTTTCTTAACGTTGCAAGGAATCACAAAGGTAATTGTTATGCAAATATCTGTTGTGAAAGCTCTACTCACTTAAGATGTTGTTCGTAGATAATTAAAGGCTTTTTGTAATTTTTTTCTTGAGAGAGTACTCATAGGTGATTGTATCGTGCATTCTATTGTAGAACTAAGAGAAACTTTCCAATAGTATTGTATCCACAATTGATAATATTATCCACGATAATAGGCCACCATCTATGAGTAGTATAACCATAATTATCCAGTCAGCTATGAAAACAGTATACATATAAACGGTTGAGGTGGAATTGGAGGAAATAATCGATATCGCCACAATTGTAACATAATATAGGTCATTCTTTCTCTGGTTACACGATCGAAAAAGAATCCACAGCTGAATGCGAATGTAGAACCAAACAACCTCGAGTCTTCAATGCTTGTCTCTGCGCCAATACGCATATCGAATGAAGCGCCTTATTAGCTAGACATATCGGATTGGCACAAATTTTTCAAACTGTACACGTACGTCTCTCATCACTGGCCGAATATTAACGGTTATTGTTACATCGCTGTACCGGGTCGTTGTAAAAGCTCGTATTCCAATACTCGTATTTTAATGCGGAATCGAATTTTTGTACTGCCTCAATAGATTTCGACTTATTGTCCGCCTCAATTTGGTTGGAATCGGTGAGGATCATAACAGCGGCTCCCTTTGTTAGTTATAATCGCAGTTCCATACCGTCTCTCGTAGATCGCGCGTGCCACAGATACGCAGGTTGACCCACTCCTCTTCGACAGTGAGAGCTCTTAATTACCGAGAGTCGAACGCAGGGCTTAGCGCGAAATGGATAAGGGAGAATTGCATCGCCGCGATAGCTCCAATAGTCCTAGTAGAGACTTGTTTTCGCGTCCAACTCTACTGCTAAAATTGGATGCAAACTATCAAAGGGGAAAATGTTTGTCACCAGAAAAATGACAAACGGAAAATAGCATCTTGTTAACAATTGTCGTTGGAAAGTTTGGTATAGATACCGTTTAACTAACAAACATAAGTTCGTAATTATCCAACTGCAATTATCAGACTTCAAGGTGGGCTCATTCCGTATTTGTTCGTAACCTTCCTTCACAATCCTATAAGTCCTCCGTACACATTCTGAATTACAAATAAATAAAAATAGGAAAAGAAAACAAGAGAAGATATGCATTAGAAAATAATTCCATAGAAATATTAAGGTGCAAATCAGCATTACTGATTGCATTTTTAACTTCGCCCTTTTTACTTATTTAACTTCTTTAACTTATTTTAGATTGTATTTAATTCTGGCAATAATCTCTACAACGTTTCCAATTATTATTCTACTACTCTGTAAATTTAATCGTAGCTTTTTTAGTAATATACCTGAAGAGGTCTCAGAGTCGAAATTTTGTATATTACATTGCGTTTTTCAATTCATCAAGAGGTCACCTACCTTGGTTTCCAATTATTATTCTACTACTCTGTAAATTTAATCGTAGCTTTTTTAGTAATATACCTGAAGAGGTCTCAGAGTCGAAATTTTGTATATTACATTGCGTTTTTCAATTCATCAAG
>JBCFXI010001989.1:27500-33408 GCA_038496175.1 Ampulex compressa | reverse complement strand
TATATATATATAATCGTCCAAACTGTCCTATATAAAATCGTCCAAAGTCGAAGAGTCCCCCTTTAAGGCTATCCTATTATTCCCCAGTTTTCCCGTCCGGCGCTATCGTTGATTTACGATCGTAAGCGCGCAAGACCTTTGACTCTGCCTGGTGCAGCGCGTACTCCTCCTTGCACGGTGAAACAAGACTAAATCCCAAGGTGAATTGGAGCGGATCGTAAATAAGCGAGGTGTTTAAGAGGATTTAGCGGGGAAAGGACGCGCGGAGGAAGATCGCGGAGGAGCGGGCTCGAAGGCGACAAAGGGCTTTCGGGAGTTGGCTAGCCTCCGTTGATCTATCGCGTGCCAATGTATACCGCGTATCGCCGCAAGTACATACCTCGGGCTCTTGCGCGCGCGTCCCTGCAGAGAGGCAGGCATATGCGCGAGACAACGCCTGGTGGTAACGCGCGGCTCTACGAGCGGCTCTCGGCCCGGCCTGTCGCACGATTTACACCGGTGCCGCGCTCCTTCACCCTCTATTTTTATCCGATAAACGCGGGTACAGGGCGGCGCGAAATGCCGAGGAATGTACCAACGGAGACGGGCAAACGGTAGGCTGTCGGCGGGACATCGAGGAGAATCAATCCGAGCCTTTGATCGGTATCGCTCCGTTAACACCTCTCATCGGGGATTACCGTCGAGATACCTTGGATGTAGGGTAGAGATATACGTATAGATTTTCAAAGTAACGACGGCGCATCTGGTTCGAAATAGATTTAAAGAGCATCGAGCTAGAATCTCGCTAGAGAAACCCTCGAGGCACCTGTTGATCCTTCTCGTTAAAGTTTGAAGGAAGTGACCTGGACTAGCCTGGACACGCGAGGTAGGTATGAGGTAAACGGTGCCGACACGGGGAAAAAGTAAGGCGTTATTACGTTATTACGTTCGGACAAATCGGATCCTTCCCGCTTGCCAGCGATGAATACGGTTTAGATGTAACGCGTCAAACACCTCCGTGGGCTCCGACGCTGATCGAGCGCGTCGTTCCGCGAGCCGCCTATGAGCGCGTCGCTTTCTCGATGATCTTTCCTCGCAGCCCGGGCAGCTCATTTTCTTCGCCAATCTTGAATGAACGTTATCGCGAGGGAAATGACGGGCCAAGCTTTTCGGAGCCTCGAGGTTGGCAGGAGGATATTGGTCATCGGACGGGGCGACCGAACGCCGAGCGCAACTCCGCGGCGCAGCTTCCTAGCGTCCCAGTTACCTTATCACCCCGCGTATTTTCAGGACTAAAAGTAAAGCCGTGTCGGTCGAAAATCGTCGACCGTATCCGATGTTATATTTTTAACGTGGTATCACCCCCAAACTAATCGCGGCGCGGCGCGTTTCGCTTCGCCCAGTTTTTCTGCTCGATCGGATCAATCGGAGCAGGATGAATGAGGATCGAGTTTTGCCCGCGAGTCGTAAAACACCGCGCCAATAGTCGCGATATCTGACCGAAGCGAATTTGCGCTCCGGCGGATATTATATTTGCACTGCGGTGAAATAATATTGCGGACGCGATTAAAATTATCGAAGGACCCAAGCGTAATGGGATGTTAAAAGGCCGCAAATAGTGATGATCGATAACGAAAACGTAATGGCGCGAGCAAGATCGTTTCCCCGGAGAACAAGAAAAAAAGGAAAAGAAACGAGAAAAGGCAAGATCATCGGGGCAGGCATAGAGCGTTGAGATTCTCCGAGAAGCAAAGGAGGAAAGCGCCGATCTGTGGACGGAGCGCGCGAGCGGAGGACACGCAGGCTCGATATCGCTGCCGCGCGTGGAACACGCCGATAAAAATATCGCGGCTTTGTCCGGCAAGCGTCGATAAGTTATAGATACGCGAATCGCGGTCAGTGGCGCAGAACGGTGGACACGACCGCCGCACCAGCAACCTGCAGCTCAAGTTGCAACGCGATTGTCAGCTGTCTACCCGAAACGAAACAAAAATACCATTGACATAGTTTCCAGAAGCAGAAATAGAGCCGCGAGATGAACTCGCTCTTCCGAGGAGGAAACGGGCAGAGGGAACGGACCGGGTATTCTCTCCTCGGATTATCCACTCTTCTTTTACTTCCGATATTCGTTCGGATAATGGAGAAGAGTATTCGGGGAGCGTCCAATTAATTCGTTAGAGCGCGAATTCCGGCCGTTTCCGGGTGCGTCGCCTTCTCCGCGGCAACATTTCGACTCTCCACCCGTTTCGCTGGTCGGGCTGCCTCAAAAATTTCAAAACTTTCCGCTCGTCGGACGGTCGAGAAACGGGGAGTAGCGAGAGGAAAAGAGAACAAAGGGCCGACGATACCGCGCCAGTCCGTTTTCCTCCTCTTCCACGAGCATTTAATTCGCGCGTACACTTTCCTGAAACGCGGATCGATTAATTGGCCACGATTAATCGGCCGAGAGGGCGGAAGGAGGAAGACTCGAAATCGGGATGCGATATCCGGCGATTCCCTCGGCGACCCCTTCCTCCGCTCTCGGGCTAGGAAGCGGCATTGAGAGCGAAAAAGGCGGAGAGAGGAAGAGCGTGTCGCCCGACAAGACGCGCACTACCGTGGAAAAGTCTTATCGATGGCGAGTATTTCGGTTAACTCGCTCGCGCGCGCAGAGAAAGCGGAAGAGAGCTTTGAAGGAGATTCGATTCGAGGATAAGAATATCTTGTGCACCGCGGCGAAGAAACTCCCTGATCGGCGGCGCAGTACGACATCGGCACCCGTTCTCGACTTAGGGGCCGGCCACCGCTCGAAAGGAAACCTATACCAGCCTCTGCCGGGTCCCGCGCGGCTCCTAGGTGATTTTCCACGGAGTTGCAACGATCGATACCAAAATACGTACGTACGAGACCGTACGTACCTAACGGCAAATCTAACGGATGCGCGATACGGCGAATTAGGAAGCACTTTGTCGGAGAAATGAGATTACCGCGACAAAAGCAGCCGTCGAGAGCTTACCAACCGATCGTCTCTTCCCGCTTCTCGTCGATACTCGCGCGGCCAGGGAGGAAGCGCGAAGGGTCGAGAGAATGTGGGTTACGGACGCTTAATTCGCGAAAGAATAGAGGCACGGGAAGAGTGAGAAAGAAATGGCCGTCGGGCTTTCGGGGTCGGCGGTGCTTCTGCCGCGGATATTTAGAGAAAGCACCGAGACCCTTCGAGGTAAAAAGGTCGACGACGAGCTACGTTAAAAATATCACCGGAGACCGGTGCTCGTTCCACCTTCGGGCGGTTTACACGGAGCCAATTACTTTCAGGGAGTACCGGAAAGCCGTATTCTCGCTCGTCGTACTTTCCGCCAGGCGCATCCGCGAGAAAGAGCCGAATGCGTGGAATACAAAGTGCCGAGGCCCGGAGCCTCCCCCTCGAGAGGTTCGTCGCGCGAAATATCCCGAATCCGGCCTCGAGGTGCGTAGAATTGGTTCGGCGATCGGTAAGGCCTCGAGCGGAAGGAGTGGAAGGGGCGCCGTGAAGGGCTAGGGAAGGGCTAGGGCTAGCCGAGGCAGAGAGGGCGGGGGTGGGAGGGAGGGTTCGCGGAGGGGAGGAGGACGGAGAGAGATGCGGGGCTCGATCGCAGACAGGGCCGAGGATCGATCGAGAGACGCTGGATGGCGTAAAAGGGACCGACTTACCCCAGCGTGGTCATCGTAACGATGGTGTACCAGAAGGCGGCAGGTATCGAGGTAAAGTTCGTTCCATCGACGTTCTTCTCGGCGTAAAACATGACGGTCGCGAATATGATGATGGCCATGGCCAAGGAGAAGACGAGGAAGCCGAGTTCGGAGGCGCAGGACTTGAGCGTGTAGCCGAGAATCCGCAGGCCCTGCGAGTGCCTCGAAAACTTGAAAATCCGGAAAACACGAAAAACGCGCAGGGTGACGAACGCACCGGACACGTCGTCGTTGTCGGTGATCCCGAGACCGATGTAATAGGGCAGTATGGCGACGACGTCGATGATCGACATGACGGATCGCGCGAACTTGCACCGGCTGGGCGCGGCGAAGAGCCTGAGCAAGTATTCCGCGGTGAAGATCATGACGCAGGCCGTGTCGAGGCAGAAGAAGACGATCTTGTACCTCTCGCCGCAGGACAGCGTTCCGGCCCGTCCCGGTCTATTTCCGCACGGTACCGTCTCGACGACGTTGGCGAGCACACTGACCGCGATGAAGAAGCCCGTCACGTAGTAGAAGACCAACGCCGCCGTCGAGATGTGAGGATTCTGAAAGGCCCGCCACATCTTCTGCCTTATATCCAGGAGCTGCTGCAGGTTCTGGTCGCCGTTCTCGCTGAGCTTGTCGTCCATCAGCCGCTCGGCGTTCTCCCGCTTGCGATCCCGGTAATCCTCGTAGCAGCAGTCGCCTATCACGTCCGGGAGGATCCCGAAGAAGGCCAGCTCCTCGTCGTAGCTGGTCAGGCATTCGTGCTTCGGGTAGTGAAGCTTGCCGGTCCGGTAGTAATTCAGGATGTGCCGGAAAATATCCGGATCCCTGTCGAAGAAGTACTCCTTGCTCTCCTCGTCGTAGAAGAACTCGCGCTCGTTCGAGCCCAGCAGCGTGTCCGGATACTTTTCCAGGGTGTTGCGCCAGGTCTCGAAGCGACGGCCGCTGACGTTGATCAGGAGCTTCTCGTCGTCGGCCTTGCGTCGATCCTTCGGGATCGGCGGGGGCGGCAAGGGGTGCGTGGCTATCGGCACCCAGCCGATCGCCGCCGCGCGGGCGAACGGCAGCCAGGCCGCCACCGAGGCCATGCTCGATGGTGGAATTTTTACAAGGATTTACCCTCGCTTCGGCCGCCTCTCCCGCCTAAGAGCCTTTCCGCGCCCTCTCTCTTCTCTCTCTCTCTCTCTCTCCCTCTCTATCTCTATCTCTATCTCTATCTCTCTCTCTATCTCTCTCGGGCGTCGGGACTCGTCACCGTCCCGGCTCCTACTACCGACAAACACCCCCGCGATCGGCCATGGATCGAGCCGTCGCTCCTCGGTCCGTACCCTTATCCGGCTTCACCACCCTTTTCGTTCGTCTTCCCTCCCGAGCGATCTGCTCGCGAGCAAAACAAAAAACAACACTTCACACGCCCGCACCTCCTTCGTTACGTCTTCGAGAGGTGCCGTATCGGTTTATCCGCGGAGATCGGCCAGGCCACGCGTTGCGGCGTTGGAAGAGCTTCCTCGATCTCGCGAGCAAAGTTTTGTCGAGACCTTTGGTCAAACCTACCGCCCAGCTATCCTTCCGTTCGTCCTCTTTGGATAGCACGAGAAAGGTCCTCGATTTGCACGCGCGCATCAATCGATTGTCCACCGGTCGTACTTTCTCCAGCGGTGCACCAACGACGATAAAGACGGCGAGGGCGGCGACGATGAGGAGGACGACGACGAAGACGAAGACGAAGACGAAGACGAAGGCGGCGGCGACGACGACGACGACGACGACGACGACGACGACGGCGACGGCGACGGCGACGGCGATGACGACGACGGCGACGACGACGGCGACGACGACGCCGACGACGACGGCGACGACGGCGACGACAACGTCGACGGCGCCGACGACGACGACGGCGACGACAGCGTCGACGGCGCCGACGACGACGACGACGATGACGACGACGACGTTACCGCTCCGTTCCCGATCCTAAGATCGAGCTCGATCCTCAAATCCGTCATCGTAGCTCTGCATGCCTTCGTTTTTCGATTTGCCAGTCTCGGAAGGGTTACGCTCGGGGCTCCGAGAGAGGAACACCGGGGCTCGGTCCGGAAGGAGACGCGCTCAACGGCGAACAATCGCGTCCCGATAGCCCGGTGCTCAACGTCATCGTCGATGCGGCCTCGCTCCTTCTGCCGGGATCGCTGCCTCGAGGCCTCTTCGACCGCTTCTTCGCCCGGTCCAACTCGAT
>JBCFXI010001989.1:0-22500 GCA_038496175.1 Ampulex compressa | reverse complement strand
GGCCAACGGCGATAATAGACGGTATATAGGTACTTTTAGAATCACAAGAGCGACCGTTCAAATTGTACGTAAACACGATTTTTATTTTTAAATAATTTTTGAACACCGATATTTTGTTGCGCTTTCACCATCTCCGTTGCCCGTAATTCTCTATAGGCAGACTATACTTTACTTAATTTTTATCTTATGCGCGAAGACGACACGACGCATCCATCTCCGATCCATATATGTCGTCATCGAGCTTCACGATGGATCCGCGAAACGTCTCTTAATTACCCCTTATAGCCGTTTCTTCTCTACATCCTTCTCAATTCCGATCGCGCCTCCTCGCCCCCAAAGTTTTTTTTATGAAATACGGAACGATGAAATTCGTCGACCAAAATTTTGTCGACTTGCCCCGATAATACGATAATCCTGGCCGGCGAAGGAACGGGCACAGATCGTTCATAAAAGTTAGAAGAGAACCGTGGCAAATGCGACCGGATTTGGTTAAGATTGTTAAAAACACTACGTCAGACGCGCGTTCATCGTCCTCCATCTCCCGTTACACGATATCGCCTTGAATGCTCGAAGGCGACAAAAGCGCTAGTTTGGATATACACCGAGAAGCGAAATTACAATTATCTCTCGTCGAGTCGGACTCGCTCTCGACCGAGCGGCCCGCCCGTGCGTGGTCCTTTTCGAGAATCCAGCAGCCCGGCCATCCGGCAATCCTGCGATAATCAGGCTACTCGCACGCACTTCCTTTTCGCGAAACAGTATATAGATACGGGTACCTTATAGCCGGTGCTTCCCTCGCAAATCCATCTCGTCTCATACGCAGACACGCACTCTTCCAGTTTGGCTTAAGTCACGCATAAACGCCTAGAAACATCGGTGGCTTTCCGGCATTGACGAAACGCTGCATTTACAAAATGTCCAAATTCAAGGCCAGTGCAAAACGCACAAACTTTTCAGAGTTTCGAAACCTTACGTGCCTTATATTCCTGCCTGTAAGGCTAATGCTTCATTTCTTCGGGACACCTAGCGAGAGAAGCGTGAAAAATCCTCTCCCCTCCATGGGGCCACTCCAAAAGGCGCGCCTACCGACGAAGATCGATCTTCGGATCGGGCCTTTGAAACGGGCCCGAAAGTGTCACCATACGGAAGAAAACGCGCGATCGATCACCTCTCTTGGCGATTGCTCGTAAAAAAAAAAAGACCACCTCTCGCGGCGCGTACTTTGGTCGACAAAGAGGAATCCGCTGGAACGAGCAACGTCAAATTTTTCCTAACCACGGTTTCCCTTTCCTCCCTCAGAGACAACGTTCTCGGCCATTAAAACGTCGAATCGGCACCGTCCCCGCGAATACCCTCGTGAGAAACGATCGTGGAGGGGACCAGAGGTCGAAGAATCGAGCGACCAACACGGCCCGATCGATTACGAAGCGTATCGCTCTTTGGTGCCCGAGGACAAACACATTCCGTGCACTTTGCACCGCTCGACCCTTTCAGCCCTACCGATTCTGCTGGGTAATAACATTGCAAATCTATCGGCAAATAATTCGAAGCAAAGAGACTTACCAAATACTTCAGAATGCATATCTGGCCGATCCTCTATCCTTTTATTCTCTATCTACGACGGTATTAACGTCGATCCTTGGCTCATATAAACTTCACTCTCCTAGGTGCAATATCGAACGATCGTGGCCGAAAGGGTGAAACTCGTCCACTGACTAATCTTGCAAAGCATTTTATTAACATCAGATTTTGGTATAAGATTTACAAGTCTTACGAAGGAATCTCGCGCGGTGAAATTTAATGGAGTTACGGTTACGTAGCCTCGTCCGATCCGCTATCAGAGCGCACGAAGGCAGCACATTTCGCAGCGCTGACAGAGGGACAGAGGGAGAGGGTGGGAGGGACACACAGAGAGAGAGAGAGAGAGAGAGAGAGAGAGAGGAGAGAGCACGAAAGAAGAATCGAGGTGCCACGATCGAGTTTGATGTATCGGAGGGCAGAGAAATAATTAGAAAATGCGCTCGTGGTACGCATCATCCGATGCAACTGTACAACTATAATACATGCTTACATCAGTCGATGCTATAAATAAGAGAAAAAAAGTCCATTCGCCTAGGTTTTATCACAGGCAAGTTTAATCGAAATACTCGTCGGGATATCCGCGTCGCGCGGCTTGCCCGTGTGCGCCACAAGACGGTCACTCTCGTCCTCGATAGGGAGAAAAGACAAGCGAGATCCTAGCGGACGTATCGTAGAAAAGTGATGTTCCTTTAGGCTTTACGAAGCAAGACGATCGATGGATACGCGTCGAAGGATGATCCATAGGATAAACGTTCTCCAAACCTCGGTCCCGGCTATACGCATCTCGTTCGTTTACGTTAACTATCATCACGAGTCGTTCCCTCCTTTCCTCGCACCGAACTTATGTCATCGTAGAACGGCCATCAAACCAAATTCGTGCGCAGTCCCGAAACGGTGACAGATTTATTTGAGATCCGTACAAGTCTCCTATTGCACGCTCGTCGTATCTAAACTATTTTTTTTTATAAAAATCTACGATAAAGCACTGTAACTCTATCGAAAGCTCAACGCGGAATATCGTGCTGTTGGTGATCACAACGGTGATCGAGTAACGGGTAAGGAGACGAGCGAACGAATCATTGAGGTGGAAGAAGAAAAAGGAAAGAAAAGGGAAAGAAAACGCGCCAACGAAAGGTGAGAAATGACGAACGGTCAAATATCGTCCGCGAGTTTATCGAAATGCCGCGATGTATATTAACGCAACCGCCATAACCAGGATCGCGCCATGGTCGGGCGCTTAGCCTCGATCCGTACTTCATATTTCGCACGTAACATCGACGTCTCTGTTTCTATTACAACGTTATACAATTACGTACGTACGAATGTATAAAATCTGTATACGACTAAACGGGAATGTAAGGTCCATCACTCATCGAGCGTGCGCATCTATAACACGCGGATCATAGAAATATCGTTACAACGTTTTCTTATAAATACTAGGGCGCTATCGTGAAACGCGAAATCAGGAAACAGCGTCAGCTCCTCGAGTTTGTTCAACTTGACCGATCCTCCCTGAATCCACGGTAACACCACTGTTCCTCGTAGGACTACGTCGCCGTTATCCTCCGGATAAAAAAAAAAAAAAAAAAGAAACACTCGCTTATGCCCATTAACCAGGGGTTGATTAACCGGTCAATGAACTCGGCAGATCGGCACGGCGATCGCTCTCGCTTACGGGCCGCTCTTGCCGCTCTTGCTCGCGCGCCTTCTTCGGCCGCCCAAGAGGCATACACCATTATGACAATCGTAACATCGACACACACAGTTATGGCACACTTATAAAAAAAATCTCCGGGCGCCGATCGGGTCAGGACAGATTTCGATTCGGGCCGAGGAGCGAGTTAGGGCTTGAGACGGGGACGCGAGATCGATCGGTCGCGTCTACCTTGACCACCGATCGATCGTTCTTCGGCCACGCGCGCCCAAATTTCTCGAAATCTGTCATGGTTCAATATCGCGCCGAGACGTTCAATTTCTCCGGCACGTTGGCCTACGAGTTTCGCACCTGCATGCAACGCTCTTCGTCTTTCGTTCTTCGTTTCTCGTTCAGACGGAATGGACATGTTTAATCTGCATCACCGTGAGCCGCCTCGGGCCCCCATAGCCCCCATCCCCCTATCCCCTCCCGCCCCGTTTGTCAAACCTAACCGGGTACGTCAAAATACTGGCTCCGCTAATCGGACAACGCGGAAATTAGCACTCCGGATAAAGTATAAGGATTCGCCGTCTTTTGCTTTTGATATCGTTGCCATACAAAATGCGCGTTTCGAATTAGTCGCGGGGAAGAAACGAGCGGAGGAATAGAAAAAGTGCGACGTTTCTTTTCGAGGGCAGCGATGGAGGGCGCCCTCGCGTTCTCGCCCTCGCCCTCGCCCTCGCCCTCGCCCTCGCCTTCGCCTTCGCCGCGCGCGTCCTCCTTGTCGAGATGCGAGACGCCAAGATGCGAGACTGCTCAACGCCAAAGGAAAACTGAGCGAGTAAGTGGAAAAAAAGAAGAGAAATCGGACCAAAAAGCAACATCGATCCTAACCGTACTACAATTAATTCCTATTATCAAATACCGAGACTTACGCCTAATACATATTAATAAATACATCGCTCTGGATACATCCAACATGGTACATGCATACTGTTATGACACATGGATTGACTTTATTACTCGCATTATTATCTGGATCCGCATACAGCCGCCTTAGGACCGTCGTTCTATCGCTCAGCCGGGTGATGTTTCGTCGATTAAACGAGCACGAAATGAAACTCGAATAAATTTGCACGGTTCTTAGCAACGCGGCTCCGTTGATCTATTCGTTATCGTAGACGCGCTTACGGAAATCTCGTGCGTACGAACCACGGGGAGAGAGCAGCCTGGTCGTATTCGAATAACCCGAGAGTTGACGCACCGCTCTCCGAAGACGAGTAAGAGATTCTAGTCCCTTACGGAAATAAAGTTTTCTCGTATGGCCCGGAAACGTGCAGCAACGTCGTTCACTAGACCATCACGATAGCTTCCTCGCCGCAGAAGAGAAATGGGTACTGATCGATCATCGTTTGCACCACGTCCTCCAGATACGGCCTCTTAGCCTCGAACCTACCGAGGTCGTTGAACTCTATCGGCAGTAACGTAGGCCACCAGCAAATCGCCAAGTTTTTGCTGTCCATGCTGTTTAACTTGCAGTTTTCCGCCACCCTGCAATCATCGAGATACGTCACGTCTCCGCGAGGCTACCGATGCTCCAACGATCGCGAAAAGCCTTTCCAGGGTAACTCACTTCACGAAATGTTGGAAGATAAACTTGAGAACCTCGAAATTGACGGGATTCAATTTGTTGAGCATCAAGCGCAGAGCCAAAAGCCTACAGCTTCGGTCTGTAATCGTAATCGCGGCGATGCAGCCGGTTAATTACGCGGGTGTTTAGCGCGCCGTAGATGATATCGTTAATAGTCAACCTTACGGATACTGACCTTCCATATTCATACACGTTGCCGACATTGGTTTACTGATACCTCGGGCTCCTAAGGAAACGTACAAAGCATTTTATGTTTATTCGGAATTGATCAAGCCGTTTTTTTTTTTTTGCATTTTTGTTCGTAACATTAATTTAACGCTTATAACACACCCGAGATATCCTCGAGCTCGCTCATACGCTCCTTGTCGATAAGGGAACGTAATCTTTTCGAAAAGAAGTCCTTCAAAGCGGTCGCCACTGCATTGACCGGTATATCCAGAGAATGAATGTCCACGTTCTCATCTGCACATTAGGAGGGAGGAAAAAAAAAACAGAAAAAGGCACAATCTTAAGAGGTTTACCCATTACCGTCGTTCATACCTACAGCACTCTCCGAGTCTCCAATGTGCGTGTCTGTGTATTTGTGCGTGCGTGTGCGTGTGGGTGTGCGTGTTCATCGCGTGTGCTGTGTACGACATCGATCAACATGGCAAAGAGCAATGCGCACCTTCTTCAAACTTTTGGAACAAGAGTTCCACGTGCGCCCGGTTACCGGGAACTCTGTATATCCCTTCCGAGTCCAAGCCTTGGTCTTCTATAAATCGAACGCACTTCTCCAAAAACAACGGTATCCGATTTGTTTCGCTCTGAGCCAATTCCTCGATGAGCGAACGTTGTTGCGCTTGACTCGAAACCGCCGCGCCACCGGGTCCCTTTCCCTGCTTTATCTTCTCCTGCTTCTTCTTCTCCCTCTCCTTCTCCTTCTCCGCGTGCTTCTTCATTTTTTCCTCCTTCTGCCTCCGCTTCTCCAGTTTCTCGTCCTCCTTCGCCTTCTGCTTGTCCTTCTTCCTGTTGAACTTTTCGCCTTCCTTGCCCTTGCCGAGAATGCCGAACTGAAAGCAAAGGTACCGGGGGACGCTACAGCCCACTCGATCTCATACGACTCCTTCGTAGCGGTACTTACGCTAGGAGAGTTTATTTCGCGCGGTGACGATACGTCTAGGCTGGACTCGTCATCTGGAATGTTGCCAAAGGTATTGTCACTCCTTTGTTTCGCTAAAAATGACAACGGTATCGTGCAGTAAGTGAAACGTAAAGTAGAGGAACGATGGCACGGCGAGCTTGGATGGGATTATCGCGTCTCGATATGATTTCTAAGCCAACGCGTTATGGCCAGAGCTTCGAGCGGTCACGAAGGAAGAGCGGAGGACGACCTACGAGGAGCGTCGAATCGAACACTTTACGCAGAACATTTGCGCGAAGCATGTACGCGATTGCGAGGGCAAACAGATCTGGGGGGGGGGGGAGAGGGAGGGGAGAGAGGGAGAGAGCGAGAAAGAGATGCCGACTATAGCGCTTACAGGAAGCACTGAACATGTCCTGCGTCATGTGCTTCACGTTGAAGGGATGCTGCAGAGTCGCCGCCAAGTGCTGCTGCTGCAGCGAATTGCCAAACCTCTTTCTGAGACTGACAGCGGCGTGCTTGTACTGCTTCGACCTGGGCCTCGCCGCGTGCTCCGGATCGCTCGACTCGGAGGAGTCCGGAGTTTCGCTCGATACTAGAGGGGGCACGAGCGAAGGAAGGAACGAAGGGTGATTAGCTAAGAACTCCCGTCGGCCGACGTTCAAATCCGGCGCATAATAGCGTACCTCTTTCCGCCGGATCGAGGCGCCAGCTCTTCTCCTCCTTGAGATTGTAGTTGAGCCCGACGATGCCATCCCCGGTTCCGAGACTCGCCAGGGGCGGCACCTTGGGCGTCGCCACCGGGATCGCCGTCCGTTTCTTTCGTATTCTCTTGTGCGAGCTCGGCTTCTTGTTCCCCTTACCCAGCACGTCGGCCACTCGTTGCCTCTCCAGCGAGCTCCACTCCGAATCGGAATCGCTGTAAGCTGAAGAAGGCGCGTGACGCGAATGCATCTCGGTCGGCCGGTCGTTCCAGAGTCGACTAAGAGTGTGTGTGTGTGTGTGTGCGCGCGCGCGCGCGTGTGTGTGTGGGGGGGGGGGCTAAGAGTAAGAGGGCCTTACACGGCTGTCCCTTCTCGCGCCTGTGCCGCAACTTGGACTTGTTATTCCCGATCGAATCTTGCACCAAGGCGTACATGTAATCGCCGTCGTAGGCGGGATAGAGGCTTGGGACGACGTCCTTGACCTGGGCATACTCGGAGCCCAAATCGACGAGCTCCGGGGTCGCGAGGGGCGCGTGGCCCATGCTCATCTTAGGACCGTGCTCCTCCTTCTCCCCGATGGTCATTCTGGCGATAGCGTCCGTCACGTTCGAGAAGTCTTTCAAATTGATCTTCCCGGGCTGCTTCAGCGTCTGACTGCTCCCCTTTGGTCGTGGCTTTGCCTGGGATATATGGCGGCGGCCGGTGGTAAAAGCCCTGTGCGAGTAGCTGTTGGCCACACCGTCCTGGTGCATAAAAGTATCCTTCACCCAGCCTAGGCGGTAAAGGTAATGAGCGAAGATTAATCGATGATCGTGATCCAGACCGCCGGGGGGGCGCCCCCCCATGATCGATCCCAAGACTAACCGGATAGCTTGTTGGCGATATCTCCCGTTTTCAACAAATCCCTCTCCCTTTCCTCCCTGTAAAAGTCCACTTGACTATAAATATCGCTGTCATCGCTGGGCGTTGCCCGGTTGTCGGGGAACTGTTCGTTCATCCCCGTATCGGCGAGCTCGCCGTCCGGAGTTAACTGCTCGTACGATTCGGAGCCGCTTCTAAAAGTTACGGACATACTGCTTCGCGTTAGACTTTTGAACGACGGAGAGAGGAGGATAGCCGACCGCCCTGGGTGTCGGGGTTGGGAGGGGAGGGGCCGCCTCGAAATTACTTACCCGTCGTCGGGTGTCTGGAGGTGGTAGCTCTCGTGGCGCGGCGGCGGCATAGGGTGTAACGCCGAATACTCCAGAGTGCCCTCGCCGCTGTCGTTCAGGTTTCCCGGTTCCTCCATGTTGAAAGCTTGCTCGATCTCCGGCTTCTTCTCCCACACCTCTTTGAAGAAGGGCGTATAAAAGGCAGCTGCGCGGTACGAAAAAATATCCTATGAGAGTACCGAATGACACGAGTTTCCACATCTGTCGCGAAACTAGAAAAGGCTCGTCAGCTCTCACGTCCACGGGCGGAGCTATCGATCCAAAAGCGGACAATACCAAAAGCGCATCGTACTTTTTTGCTGGCAACTCGACGCCGATGTCATGAAATGTGCCTGCAATCGGTCCGCAGTCGCGTTTCCCTCCGTGATCAGTAGATGACTCAAGTCGTTGCTGAAGAAAGCGTTCGCACCCCCGGTATCGGTCACGGCCATTATTTGTATCGGCAAGTTCGGTATGTTCATGGAGAATGCGCTAAAATATTGCGAGATATCTCGTGAGAACGGAGATTACTTGATCGTTTATCGGGATATTAGTAAATGCATCCATCTGATATGTACTTGAGAGTCGCGAGGGATGCTTTCCTCTTTGTAGAATAAACCAATATAAACCCGTGTACTAGCTCGTCCCTAAATGCATTCGCTCCGTGAAAACTCGAAATAATAACTTCCACTCTACGCTTTGATTCTCCTAAGAATGTTTCCAGTACGATAGACCTATCGCCGCTAAGAAAGCAACATTGGTGACTGAGCAATGGACCGAGTACGTTTTCCACCGAATAAGGATCTCCGCAGAACATGCACATTATTATCCTAAAATAAAAGCGGTTTAGACGTACTTTCATATTTTCTTTTTTTTTTTTTTTTGTTTTTTTTTCCTCTAACTGGAAGATGATGGGACTTGCGCCTTACCTAATGTCGGGCTCCAAACACTCGATCACGCTCTGATAGATATTCAAAAAACCGGCTCTGTGATTGATAGATTGTATCAGCTGTTGCAGGGCGTCCTTCACCAGTGCGGTGGGAAATCTTTTGTCCTGCTCGAGATCTTCCACGCAGACATCGATAAATGGGCACTGCAAACTGCCGGAGCAAACCCGATTATGCCGATTATCGTCTCTTAAACTCATTTTGGCCGGATCTTCGTTCGTACCTGTCGGCCAAATTTTGTCCCTCCTCTCGCAGCCTCACGGCTTCCATCTGGTCGATGCTGGATTCTGGTACAAACATAATTACGATCGGCAATCCCTGAAACGGTAGCCTGTCCTCCTGTTCTAAATTCGACAGTAGAGTCTTTTCCAAGGACGAACGTATATACTCAAAGGAATCTTCGTTCGAGTATATGCAAAATGATCCTGAAGCATAAATTGTACGAGATTTATTAGGGGCCACGTTTAAACGCTCTGCCCCCGAGTAAGAACTGCGGTTACCGTGTGGCATAAAATCGGACGTAGTGAACGAGTTGTGCGGCAGTCCGACATCACCGTCTATAATCCTATACCCGAGGGTATACAATTGACAATCGATCTCTACCTCGTCGTCCTCCGTTTGTGCTTTTATTTCGCGCGCAAATTCTTCACCAAGTCCATCGCTTCCCAGTATTACTAAATTTAATTGATTATTATCGGACGTCAACTGCCACTGACTACTGTGGTTCCAAGAGGAAGGTCTAAAAATGTCGGAAAAAAAGTCGAGCTTTCGATCTTAAGCCCAATGCTGTATAAAACTACTTTAGTTATTGCGCCGCGATGCGATACCTGTGAGCCTTTGTCCCAAGTATTCGTTCAATGAGCGCATCCATGCAATTCGGATAAGCCGGACAGTGCTCCCTGATTGGACAATGTACGAAACCCAAGTGCTGAAACAGCATCAGCTTTCGATCCTGATCGAGCCTATCCAAAGCTTTATACCTAGAAATTAGCGTGGTCTTTTGCGTTAAAGAAATTAGAATCTAGTATGTCTAGCGCGATTAACTTAGCCCAGAATACCTAAAGTCGTCCAGAAGGGCATCCGTAATCTCCTTTATATCATCTTGAGTAATAGTTCCAGAGGGAGCTATGCTCTTAAAATGATAAAACAAGTCTGCGTGCTCCAGCAACAATTCCTACAACACCGCGAACGGCATTACAGAACGGATGTCTAGCTTGGGGTAATGCGTGCGCGCGGCGATGAAGTTTCTTACTTGAAAGTTATGCTTTGCCTTCTCGATAATCTCCTTTTGATGCTGATCGTATATTTCCTGACAATCGTGATGGGAAAGCGCTTCGAAGCACTCCCTACCCATAAAAAGAACTCGGACCTCCGACAAGTGTTTTCCTGGTGTAACGTATCCGGTTTCTTCCAATAACTGTTTAAATTGTTTCTTCCACCTAACGGATACATCTTACTACTTTATTGCGCATTAAACATACGAACGCTCGATACATGTATTATTCGCAATCTGTCAACGTGTACAGCGGGAGGTAGGAACAAATACGAATAACTAAACTACTACGTATAAACCTGGCGTTAAGGCCAGCTACGGATTAATTCGTGACAGTTTTACGGTAGACAAGGAAGCTGTAAAAAAATTGTCAATTACCTTTTTGGAAGTCTGCGCAAAGAAACACCACCCAGAATAAAGCAAAGCATTAGTCTATTATACGTAAGTATTACTCCGTAGAATGCTAGATGAGGAATTGCGTGATCGTGGTGATATCAAGCATGTATAGCAATGAACCAATGCCATGTATTTACTGTATACAAAGGGCGAAACACCAGCTTACGCCATTTTGCGATTTTTTAAACAAAAATTTCAGGAAGACCATTAAGGTACACTTTATTGCGCTCGTAAATGTTTGTGTCATACTCACTCTAATCGACGTTGTTCCTGCTGCAATGCATTGACGTGATTCTTAAAAACCGTTTCCGCTTCGGGGGTTTCAAGGACGTCGTAAGGTATTTTGGAACCATTGTTCTCTCCAAAATCGCAATCGATCCACGGTATGTCTTCCGGACATTCGTAAAAATACTGATGAAAGTCTGGATGTTCTTTAATGTATTGTTGTACCGCGGACCACTCCCTAAAGTACGAAGTGCGATTAACGACAAGGGAATAAATGAATGTCCGCTATTTAAGGAACTTACTCGTTAATTAAGTTTGTTATCTCCGGGCATATCTCGTGGAGTATATCTGGCAGCATGTCCAAGTAACCTTGAATTTTCTTAGCTACTTGCTCGTCCTTTAATTTTTTAATATGCCTCCTAAATAATCTCTGCGTCGCATCGATACCGAATAATTCGACAAACGTTGAAAATTCCTTATGCTGCGCCAGTTTCTTTGATGCCTGCGACCACAGTGCTCTATAATCCGTGACGTGTATTCTTATCAACCTTTGCAACGACTCCGTTGAACTGTCCAACAGCTCTTTCCTGGCTCTGGCCGCCTCGGCAAACGGCGTTATTTTACTCCTCATTTTAGTTTTATCAATCAACTGTGCCAGAATCAAAAATGACAGATCGATGTTGATATTTTCGTGCGCCGATGTCTCGACTATTAATATAGAGCTCTTATACTCTTTCCGCATTACTAGTTTCTCTGCCTCCTTCACATATTGTTCATTGGCATCATCGTTTTTGGCCGTCACTAATACGATCGGTTTCTTAGTTTTCATAAGATTATTAAGTATATTTGCAACTATTTCAACCTGTTTCTCTATGGCTCTGTTCGGCACAACGCTTACGTCAAAAACGCATAAGAATCCGTCGATATTCAATTTTCCATCTGGTAAAACTTTTTGCTCGTACTCTTTTTCTATACCCAATTGGTTTTTGCAAATATACATGAGTTTCTCGGCGCTGGTGATTTTGGTGGCTGCGCATCTCTTTGCGTAAGGCTCCATCTTCCCTCCTTTAAATGGTTGAAACGACGCGTCGTCTACAAATTCGGTGTGCTCGATAACTTGAAACTGAAACTCAACCCCGTCCTCCGCCACCTTGGTAACTTCTCCCCAGTATAAAAAATGATCATTGTTTACCACACGACCGCTAAAGTCCGACTGTAAAGAGCGACAGACGATGAATACGGATGCCGATACACCGTCTTTTGGAAACTCGCTGTCGTAAAAAATTCCATAGAGAGGCTTACCTGCGATAACACCGAAATATGGTCCACGCTATAATCGTCGCTCAAAGAGCGCATAAAACGGTTGCAGAGGCACGACTTGCCAACGCCGAGTTGCCCCTTGTCCTTTTCCGTGCCAGAAAGTCCAACGACGGCAACATTAATCGTTTTGGCGTTATCGCTTTTTCTCGCCATGTTTGAACCTGAGCGTAACCGGATCGCTCGCGCGATTAGTACATGCGCAAATAAAGTTCCACTCTCAGAATGTCCCTCAAGACATCTTTAAGTACACGTACAAATGGTATACACCCTTGTTTCCCCTTGTAATCGCTACCAAAACGATTGGAACGTCTTGCTCATTTCGCCGCACTCTAAAAATTCATGTACAAGGTCCGGCGATGTCCCTTTGGTAACATTTTCAATGGCACGCTCCGTTACTTTATCTTTTTCTTTCGTATTTGATATTTAAAAGTCATCACAATGGCGCATTTCAATTTGTAGCGTTCAAGCTCTCGTACATATATTTCCATACGACCTTCAGCTATCAAGCTCTTGCTCAAATCTCATAAACGTACGGCTTCCATTGTCCTAACGGCGAAGAAAATATCATATCGCCGGTGAGTACAAACGTTGATCTTGAGAACTCATCAAACCTTACGTTCACCATTAAGCGTAGTGTTCACAGTTTTATTCGATAGCGAGCGACGATTCTTTGGAATGGCACTGCAAATCTGAAAATTATGCAAATATTCTCTTCAAGATCTTTCGTAAAAATTTAATAGCAGGAATATAACAAAATGACGTATCGCGTTGGAAAATCCAAATTGTCCTTCGAAAACGTGTCTTGAATATCCGGTATAGACGTTACATTTACCGGTACACTCATGGTTATCGTAGTTTTGGAAACCGATAGAAGGATAGCCAGGGCACACTCAACATTAACCTCCATTTAAGTATCACAAATTTGGCGACGATTCCACGGCCGACTTCGAAAGGTAACAATCACTAACGCCAATTACCAAAAGCATTTGTCAATCGCATTCCATCGGCGATACGGGCAACGGAAGCAATCGCATTAGATGTCCACAATTACTCTGAATATTCTTGGTGGCAAAAGACGATTAATCGGTCGGCGGTGTGCGCGAAGCTTGATTTAACATCGAGAGTTTGTTGGCCAACGTCGCGGCGGTTTATTGTAAATTTACAATACGCGATTCACGCTTCGGGTGCAGATTATTCGATACACAAACGACAGCCAGGAATAGATCAATATGCATTGTACACAACCGCGGTCAATTTTGACAAGGGGGCATCGAGCACAGAGAGCTCGTGCCCGACAAATCCTAAAAGCCCACTGCCCCCGGGAATGATAAGTGTAATCGTCCGGGATAATCACGAAGGTACAACGGAGTGTTTGACGAATACCTCGAGAAGGATGCTACCTGCACCGAGATGTAGAGATTTCCCTTCAGCGACTGATCTAGTACACCAACCGGCCGTCTCCCCAACGATTCTTTTGCGAAATTCGATCGATTTTTTCGCCACGTTACGGCACGTCAGTTTCACCCTATTTCCTAGACGCGCGATACACCAGGAAATCTCTAAAACTTGCACCGACGAGCGTCAAATTCCAGGTGTGTAAATAACTTCACGTCAAACATCGAGTATTGGCCCATAAAGGAGCCATCTTGGTGGGTGGACACACGGCGATTCATATTTTCCGAAAGGTTAGTACGTCATGGACAAGAACAAGGCCGTATCAAGCGTATTTTCCGCCAAACCGATCGCGATCGAACGCCTTTCGCAGGGCATTCGGTGCTGTACGCTTGTAAATTCCGTTTCGTACGGTGTCAGCAGGTCGGTGTCGCGGTATAGGAAGTACCTCCTAATGCTCTTTAGAGCGAACCAAATCCCCCTTCGGCGCTCAATCGGAGAGAAATATCTTAACAATACGTACGCTTTTAGGTCAGTCCTCGTTAAAGTGTCGCCAATCGTCGTGCCGGTCTACTCGAGAAATTCTCATCGGCGCGTTGGACCAACGAAGCTCTCCGTCCAGGCGGAATAATAAATTATTTAAAAATGTATCGACAAAAAAAGGTTTGAGAGGATGAACGCAAGAGGACTACGGTCCTGCACGACCATCGCGGCACCACCTGCTGGAGGAAGCCTCGACTACCTGGACTTGAAATCGAAAATGGCCGACAGCGGGGATGGAGTGAATAGTGCGTCGTCGGGAAAAGAGGCTAGAAATACCGTTATCGATGGCCCTGTCACCGATCCAGCATCAAATACAAAGGTAATCCGAACAAGGTTGCCCGCCTGACACCACATTTTCTATACGCGAATCGGCTGTCTTGCAAGACCGAAAGCTACGGCCAAGCGGTCATTGTATTTACCGTCGCTGCCACAGTCTAAATGACCATTATTTGCGCAACTAATAACAATCCGAGCATCTCCATCGGGGAATGTTCTTGCGCCATATGAAATACCGTCTGACGAACGAAGAAGAACCTGCCGTCTCGCGACGCATTTCCACAAACGTCCTCGTATCGTTTACCTTTGCCTCTCTCTTTCTCACCTCACCTCGCCTTTCTTTTCTTCCATCATGTCACTGCCCAGCCCTTTATGGTCTTGTGACCACACGTGGCTCTTGCATAACTCGACACGTACTACCGTTCAAAACGGAGAGTCGTGCATTTTTGTTTATCGTCTCTCACGGCCGTTGGACACGCTCTCTCCATTACTTCAACTCTGCTTCTTCTTTAGCGCGTCCAATGGTCTGATAAATAGTCGTTATGTGAAACCAGCTCAGATTATGTTTACCGGTGTTTGGAAGGAGTATCGTACGTTTGCAAAGTAAATACTTGTTTTTCCATGCTTTTTACATTGGCTCATGTGCGATAATTCCGATATTGATTTTGCGTAAAGAGGAAGAGATATGGCGTATATCATATATCTGTGCCAAATATAAGATTGCAAAATGTTCTTCTTATATTGGGTATCCTCAAAAGATTATTATGCGTACCTACTGTGACTGAATTTTCATGGTAATGGCATACGTCCATCTTCGAGGTGTGGCACGATGGGCAATCCATTAGGGTTACGCAACGCAGAGATGGCATTATGGTAATTGAAACAGAGTTGACATACACTTTACGTACAAAAGATGTATACGCAACGCAGCTGTTGGACGTATAGTTATCTAGAGGCACCAGTCATCCACGCACCTTTAAGTACAAAGGTTGTCTTCGTTGTTAGAGACGATCGAATGTCTGAATTAGCTGTAACGATGGCCGAAAAAGATTCTCCGACACATGAAGAAAATGTGGCATTTGTATGTAGTTTAAATTAATCTTTCTTTTAATTAATGTACGTTGTATCTCCGGAAGAAAAAGAAGAAAAATAGAAACGTCGGTATCTATTTGGATATATCTTTTTAACTCATCAAAGTTTTGCTTTCCATTACACGCGGTATATCCCTATTTTACTCTCTGGGAGTAAATATCACCGAGAAGCAAAAGACGAATGCATGTTGTTACATTTGCTGCCCGTAACTCGCTACAAACAGCTTATATTATTTTACATATAGAGCGTTATTCTCACAGTAGTCCGTAGGTTCGGTACCAATCACTCATGCATCGCTCATTATAAGCCTAGAAACACTACAGTGGCACAATTAGCACCACCAAACTGTCTTGAGCGTATCCAAAATATCTGAGGAACAATCAGAGGGGATAGTTTTATAACGCGTAAAACCGGCTTTTCTAATCCGTGTTTTACGTACGAATACAGCCTTTGGGAGCTTTGTACCAAACTATACGGACTGTACAACGGTATTTTGATGCATTTGAATCATGAAATGGTGGTTGTTGTGATTTCAGAGCCTAGAGGCATCAAATAATGCCTTTCACGGCGCGAGAACAAAATTAGTAAGTAAGAATATATGTGTATAAAAGACAAAGTAAACTTGTACCCTATGCCGTAGAACGATCCTTGCTATGTCCTCAGGGCTGCTTTAACTCCCATGACTCTGTAAACGTGGTACGTGCCAGTGGACTTATCATTATTGCCTCGCAGTCGATCAACACAGGATAATAACGAGACGATATTCCCCTTGCCATCAAAATTGCGATCAGAATCAATCACATATATCGTAAATAACGATGAAATCGCCGAGCGTGCTATTTCACCGTAGAAAACTTTGCGCACAGTATTTGCAAATTGCTTAATCGGCCGAATCTACAATCCGCACGAAGAAATATCAGTCGTCCATATTAATCTGTGTCTATTCAGCTGAATAAAGTAGCTTCATTCGCACTTTTCAGTTCGTAGTTTATCTCAGTCCATCGCAGCCCTTTGCTAGCCCGCAACGTATACCATTGCATTACTAACTTACTCGTTTCAAATTTCTAGGACCCTAAGTCTGGGGCACTGAAGAAATCCAGTCGCTATCGGAGCCGTTCCTTATCCGCTAGTAGCACCGACAGCTACAGTTCTGGTACGACCGTATCATTTACCGCTTCTCGCCTCTACGTCGCTACCTCGTTGCTTGTAACGCCTACTAAGTAAACCGTTGCCACGCAGCCCTCCCAAATACATACGAGCGGCAATCGCTCCGATCGCGTCAGTATCCCGTATGCACGAATTTGCAATACACTAAGTATTATCGTAACACCTCCGATCCTTACATCGCGGCGCAAGTTGTGTACAAACCTCGGGGCTATTGCACATGCACTCTGTTGTGGTACTAATACTCTTCGTTTTTTGGCATTTGGTTGTACCTTAGCCTCTTATACAGGAAGCTCCTCGGACGAAGATGACGTTTCTCCGCGTGAGAAAATCCAAAAGACGGAAAAGGGTTTTACGGACTTCTGCGTTCGCAACATCAATCAGCACGCCTTTGGACGCAGGGAGATCGAGATAGCGGAGCAGGAAATGCCGGGGATTATGGCCCTTCGGAAACGCGCTGCAGACGATAAGGTGATATCCTTCTTCGAACCCATATTTCGAGCGTTCTTACAAATCGAAGAACTAAGCCCTAAGTTGTAAATTAATAATTCCAATTACGGAGCCGCAGAAGAATGAACGAAACACTTTACTTTACGTAGCCATTGAAGAACGCCAAAATCGTGGGATGCACTCACATAAATGCACAGACGGCCGTTCTAATCGAAACGTTAGTCGAGTTAGGAGCACAAGTACGATGGGCTGCGTGCAATATTTATTCGACTCAAAACGAAGTGGCGGCCGCCCTGGCACACGCCGGATATCCAGTTTTCGCGTGGCGCGGCGAAACCGAGGAGGATTTTTGGTGGTGCATCGACAAATGCGTGGCGGCCGAAAATTGGCAACCCAACATGATTCTCGACGATGGCGGAGACGCCACCCATCTGATGCTCAAGAAATATAATTCTATGTTCAAGCTGATTCAAGGTTTGTCCATTTGGCGCAATACGCCCTACGAGTTTCTTTGCTATTTCCTACTGCTATCATCCACACAGCATTTAAAGGTCGACGATGAAACTGACCGTGCGAGGATTAACGGCCTCGCTACCGATTTGCAGGTATCGTCGAGGAGAGCGTAACCGGTGTACATAGGCTATACCAATTGTCCAAGGCGGGAAAGCTATCCGTGCCTGCAATGAACGTGAACGATAGCGTTACGAAAACGAAGTTCGATAACCTTTATAGCTGCCGGGAGAGTATTATCGATAGGTAAATCGATCCAACGTTAGAACGAGACGTTAAGGACGTATCGAGCATCGCGATCCGCCGTCTTAGCTCGGCGCATCGAAACGTTTACCTCGATCCTCCGAGTGAGAGGCGGATTTTGGGTTAATCCGCGACCAATTAAAACCGGCGCGGCACGAGCATGACCTCTAATCAAATCTATCTTCTCGCAGCTTAAAGAGATCCACGGACGTTATGTTTGGCGGTAAACAGGTGGTAATTTGTGGGTACGGAGAAGTAGGAAAGGGTTGCTGTCAGGCACTTAAGGGCTTGGGATGCATCGTATATATCACAGAAATCGATCCCATCTGTGCCCTGCAAGCTAGGTGACTAAGCAAGAATTATCCGACTTAGCTACGATATTAATCGCTCATGCTGGCGACTCAATCGACAAATCTCCTTTAACCGTCCTTTGCAGCATGGATGGCTTTCGAGTTATGAAATTGAACGAAGTTATCAGGAACGTGGATATCGTAATAACCGCAACGGGGAACAAAAATGTAGTGACGCGCGAGCATATGGACAAAATGAAAAACGGATGTGTCGTGTGCAATATGGGTCACAGTAACACCGAAATAGACATTGTACGTTATCGTTTCTAATTATCTACTCTTAGCGTGCGTAACGATTGCAGACGATCGACTCGATTCGGTCTTTGCAACTCGATCTTTTTTTGGAGGAAGAACCGGTAGGTCTTCTATTTCCGAACCAAAAAAGAGAGAGAGAGAGAGAGGCTGAAAGCAAGAAAGAGAAGTGTCAAATGAAATAAGAGATTAAGATCCGTTTAATGTGTTCTTAACAGAACAGTTTACGCACGCCCGATTTAACTTGGGAAAAGGTAAGGTCTCAGGTGGACCATGTGATCTGGCCTGATGGGAAACGCATCGTACTGTTGGCGGAAGGCCGTTTGGTCAACCTCTCGTGTTCCAGTATTCCTTCCTTTGTCGTATCGATTACAGCTGCCACGCAAGCATTGGCTCTGATCGAGCTTTTCAACGCGCCTCCTGGACGTTATAAGAGCGACGTGTATCTGCTGCCAAAGAAAATGGGTACATAGAATATGTATATAACTACGTACGGCCGAACCAGAATCTCGATACTTCGGGAGTTAAATCGAAATTAGTCCGACCTGGCGGCGTCGTACCAAATCATCCAAAAATAATACCGAATTTACTTTCTAGACGAATACGTGGCATCGCTGCATCTGCCTACGTTCGATGCACATTTGACGGAATTAACGGACGAGCAGGCCAAGTACATGGGCCTCAACAAGGCAGGCCCTTTTAAGCCAAATTATTATCGGTTGGTATCAGAGCCTGCGCAATTATTTCGAAGTACTTCGCTCTCCGACTTGTATTAGTTATTCCCCGTGTGTTGTTTCAGCTACTAAAAACCAGTTGGCTGGTAAAGTGGCATTGAGTAGAAGGTATACCGAAAGCACTACATTTATAAGTGTTAAACTTGCCCTCTTTCGTGGATCGACCTTTCATTCCTCCGTTCGCCTCGTTATATCACCTTAACGACGAAAAAGTCCTCCTTGCGAGGAAAATATCGCAAGTGTCGCCTATATTCAACAACGTTTTGCACCGTAACGACGTCCGGGAAATATGCGTTATACGTCACGTTTTCACAGATTTCATTCTTCCGTATTAGCCGTGATAAACGGTATTTAGCTATCGTCAACGATCGGATGTACCCTACCTATCCCACATTGACACGCGTGCGGCAGTTTAATCGATACTTTGGCGCGAGCATAGAATGGACTGTGCGCCCGTTACGACGATCGAACGCTACGAGTCCCGCTCTAGCAGAGGAAGATGCAAACGTCGATCGCACCCCGATATACGAAGATGGCAAGATAAGAACTTGCGAAGTATCCTTCACGGTTTACGTAAACAGAGATGATAGCAAAAAATATAATTCGAGCTACTCGATAACGTTTTTCGTAAATCGTGCTGTTAATTTTAAAGGTACACCAAACTTCCAATATGATGGAAAAATATGTATATACTTGTATTAGGCGTAATGATGTAACACACTTGTCGCCCGTGTATTATGCTATACAGTGCCACATAATATGCATCTCCGATGGGAAACTCGCTGACACATCTTTGTAATAACACGAGCGAACGTACCGACGGTTTTAAAGTGACTCGCCAAAACGGTACGCATTACTAACTCTCTTTATACAGCCACCCTTTCGTATACAAAACACCCAGCTGTAGCCGACGACAGACGCGGATGAAATGTACATAATTAATTTAAAAGGAGGAAAGCAAGTGCGAGTAGGAAGTGACGTTGGTAGATTATCCTCTAGAAAAGAAGAGAAAAGAAAATAAATCCCTGTGGTCAACCAAGTACGCCAAGGCATTTTCCTTTTCATTCTCGATTTACACTAATCGTACCCTTTACCGCTTATCTTTCCAATTAACGATAATATCCCAGGGTTTCGGTATTTTCCAACAAAGACCACGAGAGCAGAGGTACTGCGATCGTGGTAATCCTCGCATCGGTGTTCCTGTAAATGGCCTAAGCCAACGGTTGGGAATTTCTGTCAAATAGATCTAAAGAACGGTATTTTGATTTGAGAGAGACAATAGTGGAATATTCCGAGGACATTGGTAAGCCGTATATTTTTCACGATAATTTATGCACGAAAGATGCGCCAACGTTGACTCAACGAAGTCTGGTATTTATTGTCCGATATCGAGTATGGTCTATGTCTCTTTTGTCAAGCACAGAGATCGAAGCGGGGCGAGTTTAATTCCGACATACAGTTTTGACGATAGTCTCTTAAAGTAGTGGGCAAACCAGAGTATATTTACCTCGTACACCTGCGCTACCGAGGTCAGGTACAGAAGCATTCGCGAATTGCGCCAAAGCGACAGCGGGTTTGAAGCGTCCGCCGCGTGTGCGTAGAGATACGCGAGGGAATCGTAGAGTCCGTGTGGTAGTGGGCGTTTGGCAAATTTCTAGGATATTATTGTACATTGAGCGATACGCTAAATTGCGTTATTCGAAGAAAGAGTGGGTAGGCATGCCGCCTGTCGGGATACCGTAGGGAAATAAGTCGAATGCGCGGAACATTCGGGAGGAAGCCCTTTGGAGCACAGCACCCACGTACGGACGTCAGAAGAGAGATTGGCTTTATATCGGCATCGGTATTTTTGTAATTCGGCCCGTAAATCAAATCTACGTTATATTAACATCGGTGTTCCTTCGTAATCCCTCGCCACTCTCATTATCGCGCCGTGCAACGGTGCGATACGGCGCTTGTCGCACCTATTTTGTCGTTATCTTCCCAAGCAAGACGACCAAGTCGGTGCACGAAGTTCCGTATCGATTTGAAAATGGGCCAAGAACGGTTACGTAAAGGTAAAACGATAGAGCCGATATGGTCCAAGGAGAACGAGAGCTTGCGAATAAAGAGCAACAGGCGCGATATAGATATAAATTTTATGTATTTCAGCGTAATCGTTATAAAGTAATGGCTTCTTAAGCGCATTTCGACGGCATTCTGCAAGGATAGATTACAAGAGTTTTGCTGTATTCCGCACGATCCGTGTATGAGTATCGAAAATAATGTGCCTTTGGAACAAACTGCAAACGAATACATAAATGGCAAGGCTCGGCGGCATGGCATACGTAATGGCAAAACGACAGTAATTCGATAAAGACAGAAATGGTGTTAAGCGCGATCCGCGTCGTAAGAAATAAATAATAAAACCAAAAAAAAAAAGTAATAAAAATATATTTTACAATACTCTGTACAAGATCTTATCAGAATTAGTGTCGAGTTAGCTTGGTGTAAGATCGATACGATGATATAATAAATGGGTAGCACGGAATTTAGAATGCTCTTCGATCTATAACAACGAATAGTCAAATCATAATCTGATAATCCACTTTAACAAATCACTGCACCCACGAAGAACACCGCTAACGGGGAGCTCAGAATAATGAAAGTTCATCGTGTTCGGATACGAGCGCGCAGGCGCGACGGTGGTGCGCTTAGTAAAATGGTTTGCGCGATAATTCGCATGAAGCGAGTCATATCTCGTATAGTTGCACCAAGATTGCTGTACCGGCGCGGAGGGATTACAAAGGGTATCACAAAAGCAAAGACCACACAAAAACAAAACTCTCGGTGGATCGGAGGTCCGCGTCGATATGATCAGGATAACCTTCTTTTAGTCGTCTTTCTCCACCGAGTGCAAGACTTTCGTCTCCTCGCGGATCATTCCTCGTCGCTCGTGATTCTGAGCCCCCGTGGGGAGAATAAAGTTACAACATAAACGTTAGATAGAATAATAGACTATTCACTATTCAACTAAATTATACGATGGTTGTTTGATTACATAAAAGAAAAAATCATGAATATACGTATAGCACGCGTTTATGTATGTATGCATGCTTATGTATGCATATATATATATACACGCACGTACGCGCACATTGGGGCGCGTGTACCTAAACTCCGCAAGGCAAATTAATCGTTAAGGGTATAAATGTCTGATAATAGAAATGTCTTATACTTTGCATAAATCATTCGTAACTCTATCCATAATGCTTATTCGCATTATTTTTTTTCGCTTAACCTACGCTACATTTAGTGCACGATAAAGTACTTCTTTTTCATTTATAAATATGTAACAAAAATAGATAATAATAGATGTGTGTGTGTGTATGTATGTATGTATGTATGCATGGATGTGTGTGTGTGTGTGTATCGTATATGTATATGTGTATATATATATATATATATA
>JBCFXI010001988.1:0-33450 GCA_038496175.1 Ampulex compressa | reverse complement strand
ATATATTTATATATACTGTTGCATTGTTTATAAAAACTGGTGAATATGATGTTACGAAACCTAATATAAGTATAAGGAGTAAAGGAGATAGGCAATATAAGGAGATAAAAAATGAGGGTATTAGCTTCAAACATTGAAAAAATGTCCTTCGAGAAGAAACTTTTGCATCTTAGTTGCTTCGCTGGAGTAACTGGCGAAGCAACTGGTATTAGGAAGGCATACAGAGTAACTAAGATGCAAATGTATGTCAATGTGTATTGTAACAACCATAATTATGCATTTCTGCGCAGTTTGTAAATAGTGCGCGTGTCGATCATAAAGTCTACAAATCTAAACTAATTGGCCCCAGCCGCCTGACACCGCCACGGTCGCATTCCAGCTTCTCCTTGCCCCCTTTCAGGGGTCGTGAAACAAATTAATAGGTCTGTCTGTATGTCGGTATAGGATTGTAACCGGATATTCGGTTACATAGGTGCGAGCGATCCTTAAGGGGCACGCCGTCGCCCCCGACCGAATGAGTCTCGTGCGCATGCGCCGCACCCCCACTTAAATCACCGATCGAAGGGGGTCGTTGCAGCGCACGAGAGCTGTAATGCCAGAAGGTGGGATTTTTCCCATGCATGTGCACTACCAAATGCTCAGTAACGTATATACTTCACTAAAATATGGGGTATCGTTAGACCCCTGTGCAAATTAAAATACGATAGAAATTAGAGTCCCTTACGTGTACCTACTGTTGTACATAGATACGTCCATGGAAACACCCGCTGCCGAGCTGTAAGTCAGCATGCGCATGCGCACGAAGGCTCGCACGTGGGAGAAAATTCCACGTCCTGGCACCACTGCACGAGAGTGACACTCTTGATCTGGTGGCTGAATAGTAAAGATGCGTTTGGGAAGCGTAAAGCATTCGGGACACGATACTCAATTTCCTGCTCACGCATTTATGAATCGTTCCGATTTTATGGGAGAATTAAAGTGTGCACATTTACATAGTCGCTTCACGGGAATTGCTATATAAATAAAGGTTTTGCTTGTATCCGGGCGCAAGAGTCCCGCATACAGATTAATCATTATTAGCTTCACAATCTGCGATAACGTATAAATCGATACCAGCCGAGACGTGGGAAGATGTAGTAGTGCTGCCAAAGTTCGAATCATATCCAATTATCCTTACTGGCAACACGATGCCTCTGAGATGACTTAGTTCACTACGTTGCCCTATTTGTCTCAGATTTCGAGTTTCCGATGTGCTTAGTAAACTGCATTTAGGTGGTGTAGCATTCGACCGGCTCTAGGCGGTACGGGTTCCCGATATGGCGTTGTAACCCGTTCATCTCGCGGAGAACTCGCCCAGTTCACTACGGTGCCTGCCAATTCTTCTAGTGGATTACGTATCGCTGATCAATGACCGTCGTCAGCTATTGTTCCGACTAATCGCACTCCCGTCCCAGACGACACGCGAATAGTCGCTGGTACGTATTTGGACGTCGTGGGAATGCTCGATCTTCGGATCGCTCAACCCACGCATGTTCGCCGGATATTCTCCAGGAGGCTGAACCTGGGCCTTACTCTCCTCCCCCCGCAATTGCGGTCGGACAGATACGGTTTTCCACTCAAGTTAGTTCAGGTTGCGTAAACGAACTGGACAGAGCTGAGCTGAAGTCGGTTCCGGGAGCCGGAAGACTCAAAGAGCTCTCGTGCCCCTGTGAGTCGCCTAGGCTTCTTTAAGCGACCCAAGCGTTACGCCTGCCGTTTTGTCGCTCCTGGTTTCAAGGGGGAAACAAGAGAGCACGCGACAAGGGCAGTCCTCACTTGTGTCGTCTTGTAAAACCGCTGATAATAGACCTATAGCCTTGAACGCGAGGATTCGGTTTGTAACGACTATATTTAGCCACCAGGGCTGAGTCGAGCGATAGCTTCACGGATTCGTGAAGTAGTAATTTCGCGCGTTTCCTTCGTTTGTGACAACTTAGAGAGCAAGGGTGGATTTGTTGTAGTATGCGTCATATTTCTTGAATAAACCATGTTGGATAATTTCAACTAAAAAACAACGTGTCGTTATTTGAATTTAACCAAGTCCGCCGCCGTCATCCAAAGCTCGGAGACCCTAGCCCATCGGAATTTATAGAAACATATAAAAACGAACTGCCGCACCGGTATTTCTTGAAAAGGCTTGACGGTCGGTTACAGTATACGGAAAAATCGGCGTGCTATTTGACAACTGAGTGATCACTGAGTGATGCCAGGACGTGGGATTTTTCACACTCTTGCGCCCTACCAAATTCTCAGTAACGTATATACTTTACTCAAATATGGGGTATCGTTAGACCCCCGTGGCAATTGAAATACGATAGAAATTAGGGCCCCTTACACGTATCTACTGTTGCACATAGATACGTCCATGGAAACAACCGCCGTCGAGCTGTGACGTCAACATGCGCATGCGCACGAAGGCTCTCAAGTGAGAAAAAATCCCACGTCTTGGCATCACTGCAATTGGCACGACCGGTATCGAGCACCGTCAGCCTAACAAATATAACAGGCATACGACAGCTCCTAACCGAGGCGCCTGCTTTGCTTCCTACCTGCTTACCTCCAGCGATCCCGCTGGGTATTGGTTGACGACACTAGCGGAAGAAAGCCGTCTACCGGACCGACTCGCCCCTTCGGGGAGCGCAGGTCTCCTATCGCCTCTCGACCGGACCGGTTGGTTAACGACCGTCCCTTCGAGCAACGGGCACTCTTGGCAACGCGCTCAGTGGCGGAACCACGACCCTGAGCGGCGGAAACGCCACCACCCCGCTTGCGCGCCTTTCCTAGCAACCCCCTTTGCTTGCGCTCGCCTAGCACCTAGCTTTAATAACTGCGGCTTGCCTAGTCCTAAGCCTTTGCGCCTAGTTTAGCACCGCTTACCTAGCTGTAGTAACCGCCGCTTATCTAGTCATAAGATCTTTGCGCCTAGCTAGCACCGCCTACCGTCTAACACCTAGCCTTAGTAACCACCTAGGGTGACTCCATTTTGTAAGAGCGAATAAACGAGCGTCCTTTCTACACTACGCAGTACTCATTCGGGGCCAGTGAACTCGGCCACGCCGGCTGAGTCGACCACCTTCTCGTGTGTCCCGATGATATCTCTCTCGAGGGAGATATCGTCACACAGTCATTGTTGAAACATCATTATTGGAATGCAAATTCAATACGAGCGCGGCATTAAAACGAGAGTATGTACACATCATAGAAAAATACCTAAAAGTACGTAATATATCCGTGATATAAAACCCCAAGTATAACAGTTTTCATATGCCGTAACGTACGATAAAGATAGAATCAAGCAATACCACTAAAGTCCGAGTAGTACTCAACGTGTTCGTGAGGACAACTAACAAGATGTTCTTAAACGATATATTAACGACGGAACCGGCGGTTCAAGATTCGTATATTACAACATTACAACATTGCAGCAACTCGCACATTTGATTTGATTCCGTATATACAAATTCGTTATTGTTGGAAATATAGACAAAATCTACGGTCAGGTGTTGTTGTGCGACGACGAATATTTCACCAATTTTCTGTCACAGAGATGACAATATCGAGATCTTACAACTAAACACGCTTACATTCGTAGTTTCTTTTACGTTATTTCTCGCAATTGTACTATACAAAAACTCGCGGACACGAACATCACACGTATTCCAGAACAGCTGAAATATTCAAGACGCATCTGTACGTATACTATTTACTGTCCAGGACTATTGACGAAGTTCGTGCAATTACGAAAGAAATGATCGATTTATTAACGCGAGGCAGTTTTACTATCTGCACTGCATGGTCGAGTTCATTTGAGAGTTTCAATTAATAAATCAAATTTCATTTGATCGCAGATTCTTAGAAGAGAACTCTGGGACCGTCCAATTTTGCGTGTTTTGGGATGCTGCATTGTCGGTTACGGAACATGTCTACATGTATACGTATAGTCAGAGAAACATACAAGAGACGCACAAAAAGATTATTTTCAAACTATTATACGCTAAATCACGCGTCGTGCCGTTAAAAATGGTGACAATACCGCAGCTAGAACATTGTTGCTTATTATTGCTCGTACAACTATACAGCGAAATATGCGAGACACTAGAGTCACCCTTCACAAAGCGGTTTTCTAGTGCGATTCAATCATCGTCTTACACTGGTTAAAAACATCGTTCTTTTCCTTTTTATTTTTCAAGGTCTACGTGCGGCTTGGAGTAACGGACGAGTAGAAACTAACAAATACGGGTAAGTGGCGGTACGATAGATCAGAGTACAAACCGACTGACGCGATTTCTGCGAATCAATTACATTATGCTTTCGTTCGAAATCACACATGGTACACCAAAGCCTCGTAGCTACTCAGTAATGAAGCCGAATGACTAAATGGAAACATACACATAAATGAAATACCCGAATTAAAGGAAAACACGTGCTTATCGGTGACATTCTGTAATTTTGAAATTCTTAATAGATATTCATCAGATATTGTCTTCAATTTCAGGCTGGCAACAAACATGCTGTGTCATCATGCACGGAGGAATTTAACCAAAACAAGGTACGCGCATTGAAAGTTGTACAAGCTAAGCAGTTTTCCACAAAAATAAGAGCGAATACGTCAGTTTTACTCCGTTATTAGAATAAGATAGTTTCTGCGATAGGAGTCCACTTCCTTCGGGCAGGGTACACGGGTAGGAAATTTAAACTACATTGTGCATTCCGCATCAGAAAATTTAGACGAACATAACCAGGTGCAATTGATAGTACGTGTGTGCACATGTTCTTGCTTCAATACCAGCACAATGGTGAGAACGGGGAATTTTTCTCATTGTCACTACCAGGGTTGACCATTGCAGGACATGTTATAAAAAGTTATAAAGAGAAAAAGCGCATGTATATCTTATACAGTGTTGTATGCACATTTAGTGCGATCTGAACAAAAACTCGAGGCGTTACCGTTACCGAACAAATAAATGCGATATGTCATCAACTGTAACTTGTAATCGATCGGTTACATATATCGTCCTAATGATCGGCGGAATGATCAGTGTAGGTATAGTGACGTGTGAATACACAACAATATGCTTGATTTTGACAATGGCGAAGGAGGGCGCTCTTGGTAAATGTGCGAGAGAGAGCGAGAGGTGAATAGGAATGAGAGAATATTTTATAAAAGTGGTAGAGAAGGTTCGTGATAATATACGTTCTGCGGAAAAATCATCGTTATATTCTTGTAAAGATTTTGTCAAGTTCGCTTGGCGAAAAAAAAAGAGCACTACCAAAAATCAAACCGTCTTCATGGAAAAAGGAAGAGTAGCCCATTCGGTGTAGCATGGTAAATGTATCTACGTCTAATCACCGAATCGTCTAGACAAACTGCCACTCGGCATAACCCAGTAGTTTGAATTCTTCGCGACTTATGTCCGTAAGACGCGGCTGTATCTATATTAAAGATTCGGCAACATCTTTCTTTCGTATGCGGACTGCCGAGTGCAAGTTTCGTTGAAGAATATTCTTAAAACCTTTCGCAGTTAATATTTGTACAAAACGACGGTGAATTCGGTGTTACATACACCGGCCCTACGCTTATGGAAAAGGGAAAGCGAGAAACAAACCAAAGCGAAATCTAACATCTGCATGTCAGTTGCACAAATGTTAGGTCAGCGATAGTGAAAGGGAAAAACTCAACGATCTTTAGAAACCCCACTAAATAGGAAATTATGAGAACCAAGCATCCAAAAGTCTAGACCCATAAAATTGCATCTGATAGCAGAAGACGACGAGAGGCTCCTACAGTCCTCAAAGGCATCTATTCATTGTCGACGCCTAGGACTCTAGGACCCTCGGATAAACAAAAACCTAACGCACATGCTACAGACGCACGTGCAGGACCTCGTCATACCCTTGGAATTTTTAGGCTAAGGAGGGGTAGAATTTAGACAATATATACATCGGTGCTTTTGGGCACGGCGAGGACTACTATTCGAGTTTTCATTACGGTTAGACGCGACAGTAACGCTCGCGACAGTCTCGATCTCCCTGCGCTTAAGTTCTAACTAGTAAGATTCGATCATTCCTGTAAATATTCTTAATCGAGTTTTTCTCCATCCAGTAGAGGACATCACGATATTTGTAAACTACCCGAGGCGCATTAATTTTGCGTATCGATGGTTTGGGAATGTCATAGGGACACCGAAGCTTAAGATTCTCTGGAACGTTCTGAGGCGCATTCATTTTACGTATCGGTGTTCTGAAGAGTCCGAGAGATTAAGAGTTTTAAGACATCCTGAGCGATCTGACGTGCATTCATTTTGCGATCGAAGCCTCCGGATTGTCTGAAATTCCTAACTCGCATCTTCGGTCTTTTAATCGGGACTTAGACGGAGGATCCAAGACGCATTCATTTGCCTATTGGAAAATTGTCAAGGACCACGATTCGCCCTGATTTAAATCATTTTGGGAAAGCTTGAGGCGTGTTCATTTTGCGTGTCGGCGGACCCCAAGCGGTCGATCGATTTGATGAGTAAACAATCCTTCACGGTGGACAGGAACTCGAATTTAAGCCTTTCAACTTGAATTTGAGAAATTAATAAAAGTCTTTATTGCGAAAGAACGTTTCCTTGATATCCTTCTTCAACCTCCAAAATTCGCCCAAAATCATTAGTCAATTTGCCTCATCCCAGGGGAGTGTCGCGTAGACACGCTTGATCCGAAATCGTAAATTTCTTTATATTAAAATCTCGGAAAATAAATCGGGAAAACACGAGACCACGACATAAATTCGACAGTCGCGGATAGTCCGTGACAACGGAGAAACGAGAGCTTCGTTATTTGTATGTCGCCACGTGATTGCCTATTTTGACTCCGTCCAGCGTACTCGCTTATTAAAATAAATATACGCCGTAAATCTCAATTTCCGTAAATTAGAGTTAATAATTATCGCTCATTAGTATAATAAGTAATTTAACCACTTGCGCTATAAAGACGTGCTACGCACGTCGAGATGCTTTCGTTCCAAAACCCCCAGCGACGTGTATATCACGTCTATAGGCATTTGTTGGAAAAATAAAAACAAGATGTCCGTCACGTCGGTTAACAGTTAGATATTTTAGGTATGTTGTGCGGATTTTTAGGTGTAATGTAACGCCTTACCGCACGTTATATTGTACAGTGCGGCACGGCAACCGAAAGTTAAATCGCAGCGCAAGTGGTTAAACAGTCGATTTCACGGAGCAATAAATATCTCGCCCGAGAACGAATCAACTAGAAAGTAGTAACGGTTACGAACTGAATAAAATATACGCTGTACACCTCTGAGAGTGATGAAAGAAAAAACTACACGAATTCGCGATATGTACATCAATCGCATTCATACCGGTACAAGAAACAGTAATTCTAATTATTAAAAATGATAACTTAAAGATAAAAATAACTCACCGTACCGTGTTATTTATACATCTTAAGTATTATTATCAGCACTTACCTAAAAAAAAAAATAACATGAATATTAATATAGAATAATTCTGTGCATAGAATACTACATATTATAATTTATCATTAGTTAATAAATCAGTGTTGCGTTTACTATTTCCATTATATTATGCAAAAAATACATTTATTATATTACATTATGTTATTTATTTCATTCTCCGTCAACATAAAGTTTAGTGATTAAACTTCCATACATTTTTTATTAACACAAAATTTACAGTTTTCATACAATGTATATGTTAGTTGTAAATGTCTAAATTTTAATTCAATAAGAAAATTTTAATTCAATATGAAAAGGGAGATAGAGAGACCAAACAATTAAAGTTATCGGTACTGGGCGCCTGTAAGTCAAAGCCGTGAAACAGTACCTTGATCATAACATTAAATCGGGAGAAGGTCTAACGAAGACATTAATTCTTTGACAACATCAATAATTCTGAGAACCCCAAAACAAAACCGAAATCTAAAACGCATGAGATAAATGTACGTACAGAATCAGGTCGTGCTGCCTGTCATTTTTTCATTAGGAAGAGGTAGAAGTCTATCAATATATAACAGGGTACTTTTGGCCACAGCGTACAGTCAGACTGTCAATATACGAGTTCCCACCACGGTTTGCGATGGTCTCGATCTCCCTGCGCTTAAATTTTAACGAGTAAGATTCAATCATATTGCGTAAGTATTCTTAATCGAGTTTTTCTCCATCCAGTAGTGGACATCACGATATTTGTAAACTACCTGACGCGCACTCGACTGCGTATCGGAAAGAATACAAATATCTGGAATCAACTAACATTTAAGTTTTTTTCTAATCGGAAGGTTCCGATCTGTCCTGATCCGAAATCGTTTTTGGAAAGCTTGAGACGCACTTGCTTGCATATCGGCTGACTCTAAACGATAGGATCGGTTTGATGCGTAAACACATTAAACGGAAACTTCGCAGTGGACAGGAACTCGAATTTAAGCCTTTTACCTTGAGGTTAGAAAAATTAATAAAAGTCTTTATTCCGAAAGAAGGTTTCGTTAACATCCTTCCTCAACCTCCAAAGTTCGCCCAAAATCATAAGTTAATTTGCCTTATCCCAGGGGAGCGTTGCGTAGGCACGCTTGACCCAAAACTATAAATTTTTTATTTTAAAATTATAATTAGAAATCGGTAAATACAAGATCATTCGTGACATTACAAATTCAACGTTCCAAGGAGACGTTATTTTATACTAATAAAATAAACGATATTAATCTAAATGTAAATTTGATAGATGTACCTATGAGATACTGTAAATATCACAGTAAACTTTCTCACATAGTTCTTGAGCTTGAATGCGAATTTGGACACTTTTAGTAAAAAAGACGTCGTTTCCCGACCTCATGACAGACCTTTGTAGTTTGTTGAATACAGGGAGCCACAAAAAAGTGTCGATGTAAGTGAGATCTTTTTTAAAAATCAGGCTATCAATTGCTGTAATGAATGCAATGCTTATGTTTTCTTCAAACACCTGCTTTGAAAGTTCAATTTTTGGCCACTGTATGTAATGGTGAAGGTACACAAAATTTGGACCTTTAATTATACGTTTTACTTTACTGTACTACTGTGTAAAACACTGTTTTATTTTACAATTTTAACTTAAATATTTCATAAAAATGTACGAACTTCAACTTGGTCAGTTACGGCAGCCATAACGCATCGTAACCTAAAAGTGTGCAGAATGTAATTAAATAAATTCCTTTTGAGGAGTTACGGTGGTGTAGTGGGTAGAGGCTCAGATTGCCACGCGGCAGACCCGGGTTAGAATCTCGCCCATCACCTCTGGTTTTTCTATGTGATATGTATACCGTAGCTCTGATGGTTCGGAACCCACCTTAAACAGTAGGTCCTAGGCCAAATGACCTTAGCAGTCGGTGCCGGAAAATGAATTAAAAAAAAAAAATTCCTCTTGAATGGTACTTTTAAAACAATGTTAGCAAACACTAATAAATCCTACAGGAGGATACAATCATTTCACATTCGTGATTTACACATTCGTTTCAAGGTTTATATCACATTAACAGAAGGGCGACTATGATAGTTGTTACGAGATGTAGGCGGGTAAGCCACAACCACGCAAGTCCTCCTGACAATATGACATAAATCTAAAATTCATGTTGCAACGATACGATTGTCAAATAATTCACCCGTTAGTCGGTTTGTAGCATAAACTACTATTCTAACTTTATTTTTTATCTCAAGTTCTTTAAAACAGATTCTTATAATTTCCTGATCAAAATGTTTAAATATAATATTATATAAATCAGATTACATTTATTTAATATATTTTAAGATTAATATATTTCACTTTTGTTTCCATTGAATTGTAAGAATACCTATAATGTGGGTTTATTGCTATTTATATATAAATTAATAATATACATATATTATTAATTTATTGCTAGGAATAAAATATATACTGTAACCCTTTGGATTACATAGAAGCTCGTACGGTCCTGACGAAAGACTGATGTCAAAAATCGTCGATAGGCGACGCGGCAAGGAGACCGCGACAGATCCATGAAAGAGAAAGGGGAATAGAATTTGACAGGCGACGCGATGAGGACGGAGAAGAAGAAGGTACGAAAGCGAAGGAAGCTCGAGGAGAAAGAATTCTACGCTACCGTACGGGAGGGAGAGATTCATCCTCTAGGGCCATAGAAGCCTAGCTTCGCCCAAGCTCACGTATGTACGAGGAAGGGAAAAAATCCGCCAGCCACGGGCCGCCCTAGCCCGTCTAACCTTCTTGGAGCGCCTTCGGCTTCCGTAAGCCTTGCAGAGGAGAATAGGGATTATCAAAGGCCCGTTGGGGACCGCCGTTTCGGGTCCCGTAGGTTAAGAACTCTATTTCAAATTAATAGTTGTGAGAATATAGTCCAAAAGTTAATAGCATTGAGAGTTTTGTTTTTTTTTCTTTACCTTTGTAAATATAGGATTTCGTCGGCCGGCCCGGAATCAGAAAAAGGACTCGTGGCGAACGGAATTACCACCCTCACCTGGACTCACACCGCTTTTTTTTCCTTACCCTCCCCCCCCATTTTTTTCTTTATTTTTTGCACTGACGTGGGAAGGGTAACAATACATACACTATTACTAATCGGAGAGAATTAGATTCAAGATTGGTCTGGTGCGTCGCACTTCTTAACGAACTTTATGTCGTACCTCTTATCTGTTGGCACCCGATTCCCTGACTATATTTACCCGACTCTCTCGATCGACTCTCTTGTCTCGACAGTCCAATCAACTACAGTACATTCTTCGGCACACAGCACATACACACCCTCATACATTCGAGGCTATAGGACACTCGAAATTTCTATGCCCTTTGTATATATTATGGGGCGACCATCGGTTTCTAAGACTGCACTGTTCCAACGTATTATCTTTAGCAAACGTCCAAATACCGTTAAAATTCTCGTGCACCACACTACGGATAATAGTGTTGCGCCGGGGAGTGCTCGCTGAGGACTGCATGACGCTTACTTAACACAACACTTAACAAAAGGAACAAGAATGTTTATTTAAATACAAAATTGTTCGCGCAAGATAAGGTCGCGTCCGGCAGACTCGAAGTCGGCGGGAAGACTCTCTCGATTCTTCTGTTGTCAACAAGCCCGTTGACAACCGTCGCTCTGCTTTCGTAATGCGACATCTTCAGCCGGCGTTAATCCTTTGAATACAACAATCCAAATGGAAGAATTACAATCGACAATAAAAACGATTAAAAACACCAGCCCGGGACCTGACAAAATACCAAACATCTTCATACAGCAACTGCCAAAAGTAGGGCATAACTACCTCCTACAGATATTTAATTGCATGCGGCTAAATAACGCATTTGCAGATAGTTGGCACGAAACCATAGTTGTCCCAATATTATAACCAGGTAAAGATAAACTCCAGACTCACAATTATAGACCTATTGCCCTAATACGTTGTCTGTGTAAACTATTAGAAAAAATGTTAAATAAAAAATTACGATGATACTTGGAAAAAAATAACCTCATAGGGGAAAATCAAAATGGTTTCACGCGATACTGATCAATAATTGATAGTCTCGTTAAATTTGATACATTTCTCAAAAATTCATTTAATTGCAATCTGTCTGGACATTGAAAAAGCGCATGATATGATATGGAGGCACCAAATCCTACAAATTTTACAGAAACTCGATATTGACGGAAATATGTTATAATTCATAAAGAATTTCTTAGAAAAAAGGTCGATTTATGTTCGCGTCAATGCAAACTGTCTAAGAAAACCATAATCGAAAATAGAATTCCACAAGGCTCTGCCATATGTGTAATGCTATTTTTGATAACAATTCATGACGTTACAAAAGTTTTCACCGCACCAGTTCAACACATTTTGTTTACAAGTTTTGCAAGATAACTTGGACCAAGTACACAACTTTAGTCTAAAAGCTGATTTTAAATTTTCTAAGAGCAAAACAACAGTTACTGTCCTCTCCAAGGATAGGAAGAACAAAGGTTACCAACCCCAAGTATACTTAGGTCTATCCCAGTTAAAAATCACAAATACACCTAAAATCCTAAGAATATCTTTTGATAAAAGGCATACATGGATACCATTTCTTAAAAACCTTAAAGTTGCAACCACAAATTAGATATCATAAAAGCTATTTCATCAAAAGATTGGGGAGTCCAATTCCACATCCTCATTAAGACATACAAAGCCATAATTCTGTCCAAGATAGATTATGGCTATTGGAATATGAGTACATTTATATTTCAATAAGCACATAATGACATTTGTAGAGCATTATCATAACTTGCGACTGAACGAGCGAAGCAAAAATTGACAGTTGAAGATTGTCGATCCGCAAGGAAACATCTAAAAGTGTAACAAGACATTTTGTACAATCTTTTAATTCAGTTATAAATAAATGTAGTTTATTAATTCAATCATCTTAAAGAAACAATGTGTTATTCCAACAATGACTCAATCATATACGACTCTGCCAAAACTAAAATGTTAAGAATACTGACACTCATTCATGATACTGGGGCCAGAACTTACAGAACAAGTTCAATATCATCACTGATAGCTGAAGCACATCTACCACTACTTGAAAATAGAAGAAAACAATTATGTCTAACCTATGCAATATCCAAAATGTCAACTCCATCCAACCCCGTACACAATCTGATAGACAACACTGAATCTTATTCAAACCTTTTGCAAGAAACTACATTTCCAGAACCACTAAATCTTCGGAAGGAAAAATATCTACAAGAAATCACAGCCAAAATCCCGCCAAAATCACCCCAAAAATGCAGTACACCTTTCCACCTGAGATGATAGAAACTCCTCACATAATTGACAAATTCTCAAGTCTAACCAAAGAGATAAATCGAAACCCTCTCCAAGTTCTCTTTTTAGAATTAAAGAACGATTTTCCTAATAACGAAGAAATATTTACTGATGGCCCCAAATCAAAACATGGAATAGGATGTACAGTATGTACTCCGGAAAACAAGCTCTTGTTCAAATTACCAAATCCCTATACAATTTTTACCAGCGAAGCATATGCTATCCTTCAATTCTTATTATACATAGAAATGTCAATGACAAACATCATCATTCTTACTCACTCCCAAAATGTTTTATTCGCACTAAAAGAAATAAAAACTGGAAACAGTGATTTAGAGCATGATTGATTAAAATGCCATGCTTAAGAGAAACGGAAAAAATATCTTGTATTTCTGGATCACCTCTCATGCTGGCATTCAAGGAAACAAAGAAGCGAACTTACTAGCAAAACAAGTAAGCTCCAATGCATCCGAAATACAACCTTCACATTATTTTCACAAAAAAATCCAAAGACACTTTATTAAAATCAACAACAAACTATGGAACCAAGAGCGGAAAAATTCAAAATCTACTGCCCTACACAGAATTCATGATAATGTTAATGACATTAGTACTGCAAATGATATGAATCAAAAAGACCAAACAGTAATAACCAGAGTAAGAATTGGCCACACTAACCTAACACATAGTTTCCTTCTAACAAAATTGAATCCAACGATCTGCGATGAATGCAAAATACACATTTCAATTAATCATATACTTTATTATTACCCGAAATATTGTCTCAATAGAATAAAGCATAAAATACAAAAAAGAGCCAGCTTACTAAATAACGCAATCGCATGCAAGAGTTCTAACGTTTCTATAAGGTATCGGCCTTTACCATCAAATTTAAAATCTACGTCGGAATATTACAATAGCAACAACTATGGTTACTAATAACCTAAAAGCTGGATATAACCTTAAGCATCCGATAAAAAAAAATAAAAAAAAAAATTATAATTCTCCAACGCTCTCGATATGTTCCCTTACTCCTCCATTGTCCTTCCCGATTCGATTGTATCAGCCGCCGACCTAAAGGTGCTCGTACAAGAGCGGGTGACCATCAAGACGCAGGCAACGCGAATTAACCCTTTTAGTACCGAACGAAAGGAGCGTACCTAAGAGAAGAATACCGGGCCGAATTGACGAATTTGCAGAGGTTTGCAAAACTGCTCGTAAAAACGAAAGTAGGAGTGATATTAACAAAATTTAAAAAGCAGCATATTGCAAAATAAACGGAGAATAAAACGACGCCAATCGTGTTTCGATATTTATTGAAAATCATAAGAATAACATAAATATAAGACATCATGAAAATCATACAAAGTGATTTCTCTTTTTCAAAACGTAATTGCGCATAAAAAAAATCATTGTTTGGTCATAGCTTTATATATATCAGGTAGTATGATGTATAGGCATTGTATTTTGCAATCATTTGTCATGATATAGTTGGTGTCGGATAGCAAAACTAAAGGATAACGCTAAAGATTTTAGGCTCGCCGTATCGATGCACGGGTGCCATTTAGGTTTTCTGATAACTATCGCAAACATCGTAAAGATTGCGATTACGGTCCACAGAAACTATCCCGTGTCGACAGATATCCAAGGCATATCTCGTGTCCCGTTTCTACCTTATCGCTCTAACATATACAGACCCTCGGCACTAATCAGCATAAGAGATAACAAAATGACCATTTTTTCATTTGTGTTGCATCGAATTTGAACCATTTTAACATTTTATACAATTATTTTGAAACACAGACCTCTTGTGATGAGTATAATAAGGCTCCAACGGAGGCGCAACGATATATCGTCGTTGGTATTGACGATATATCGTCGTTCGGTACTAAAAGGGTTAAAAATGCCATTGAAGCAATGAGCGCGCAGCAAATCAACGTATTCAACGTTCAGCAGCACCAGCAAAAACTTCGAGAACTCTTTCAGCAGTTTGGTAATATGCAAGACTCCATAAAAGATTGTTTTGCATCTTCTAGTGATACAGAAAACGCGAGCGGATTAGAGGAAGAACAGAATGTGCGCATGCAATTCGAATAAGCGTATTAGAACTTCGCAGCAAAAATGGAGCGTTTAATATCACGAGCGGCAGTCATTAGTAACATTGTTGGTCTGAGAGCTACTGAGTTGCATTCTAGATGAGCTGACTACATTCATTTGTCAAAGATAACAATTCCAAAATATAGCGCCTATTACGAGGATTAGTATTCGTTCTATAATGCATACAGGTCGATCACTAATTTCTACACAAGTTTAATAAATATACAAAAATTTCATTATCTAATCTCCTCAGTAGAAGGCGGAGCCGCCAACGTCATGAAATCGTTGGAAATATCACACAGCATTATAACTTTTATGTGAAGCATTATAACTTTTAATCGACGAAATCGTTGGAAATATCACACAGCATTATAACTATAGTGAAGCATTATAACTTTTAATCGACCGTTTCGATGACTAATGTGTCATCATACAAGGTTACGTCAAAGGAATGTTTGAATTTCTAGCAATCGCAAGAAGTAACGCAGTGTCACTGAGAAAATTAGCAGAAAAACAAATGCGTCCCCTGAAAAAATTCGGTAGACCGACCGAGCATTGGGATGATCTCGTATTATTGATTACCATCAAGCTTTACAGCACTACTATTAAAGAATGCCAAGATATTTTAACGGGTTTTAGGCTGCCGCTATTAAAGAAATTATTTGATTTCTTAATACACAAATGTCGAGGCATGGAACCAATCACAAAAAAGGTACAAGAAGAATTAACTATCCCGAAAACACGCAAATTATTTAACCACGGCACAGCATCTTTTGTCACCGCGTCATGTAACCTCATAGTCCTATGTGTAAGGGAAGCCACTTAATTTTTCCATTCAACAATTTTGTAGCGTTCACGACCAAAGAACAAAATAAGAAATTTCGGTCAAGGCACTTGTGTGTAAATTCCTTGCAGTCAATGACACATGAAGTGAACCGGTGCACCTCGGACGCGTATAGGAAATGCAACAAAAGGCATAACCCGCTCCGTCATCACAACAACGGGACCGGTAAAGTACTCGAACCTATTGTAGCAGTCCCTAAGACTCCGAGCACTACCTCGACTACAATAAATTGTCGTTCACGTCACCGCGGCTCATTTCGTGTAATATTAACCATAGGCGTTACTGATAACTACGACACCAGAGGCATGCTACCTCAATGTAGAGCATTACTAGATAGTGCCTCTCAAGCTGATTTCGTAACGGAAGAATTAATTTAGCGACTTGGGATGAAAACGCGGGAGGTAAGCACACCGATAACAGTCTTTAGTCAAATGTAAAGTCATGTGTGTAAGGCAGTCATGATAAAAATTAAGTCATAATATAGTTCATTCATCTATGATCTTGAGTGCCTCCTAGTAAAGGATGTAACCGTCCTTTTCTTTATTTTAGTCACTCGCCGATCCGGCGAGTTTATGTTATGAGTTCGGCTTTGGACCGTGCATCAAGACGTAAAAGAAACTATTTTATTATCGATTGTTCATTCATCATCATTGTTCATCTATATTTTATTATCAATTGTTCATTACCAAATGTCCAATATTTGCACCACGCACCAATATATAAAGAAACATAAACATATAATTAACCACTTGGCTGAGAAATTAAATTATAATAGGAGCTTTTCATTTTGGCACAGTACCCAGACACTCTCCCGAATAAAACTCCTCTTAAAGCTGAGCAACTCCCTCTTTTGTATCACATTCTCGCGACGAATCTTCCGTCTTCTTCCTTTTTCTCTCTACGGTCGTGCTACTAGCCCCTTTCCTGCTTCCCATTCTCATTCGGGTATGTTTGTCCTTCCTTGGTTCACCGTAGGAGACACGTACGACGACATCCCTCCTCGTCGTGGCTTCAGCCATCCGTAGTCTCTCCTCTCCCTTCTTCGCAAAGTCCATCTCCCCATGTCTTCATCCCTCTTTCTTCTATTCCTTAGCGAACGTCATCACACGCCGGTAATTAGCTGCCGAAAGGCACTAATCAGTTGCTACACTAATATTGGGGTGTTACGTGCACCGTCTCTACGCTTATAAAAAGGGAGATAGAGAGACCAAACAATTAAAGTTATCGGTACTGGGCGCCTGCGAGTCGAAGCCGTAAAACAGTACTTTAATCATAACAGGAAATGGGGAGGAGGTCCACGAAGACATTAATTCTTTGACAACGTCACGAATTCTGAGATCCTCAAAACAAACCGAAATCTAAGACGCTGTAACCCTTTGGATTACATAGAGGTTCGTACGGCCCTGACGAAAGACTGATGTCAAAAATCGTCGATAGGCGACGCGGCGAGAAGACCGCGACGGGTCCGTGAAAAAGAAAGGGGAATAGAATTTGAGAGGCGACGCGGTGAGGACGGAGAAGAAGAAGGTACGAAAGCGAAGGAACCTCGAGGAAAAAGAATTCTATGCTACCGTACGGGAGGGAGAGATTTATCCTCCAGGGCCATAGAAGCCTAGCTTCGCCCGAACTCACGTACGTACGAGGAAGGGAAAAATTCCGCCAGCCACGGGCACATCTGGCCCGTATAACCTTCTTGGAGCGCCTTCGGCTTCCGTAAGCCTTGCGGGGGGGGGGAAGAATAGGGATTATCAAAAGTCTGTTGGGGACCGCCTTTTCGGGTCTCGTAGGTTCTGATCTCTGTCCCAAAATTAATAGTTGTAAGAATATAGTTCCAAAAGTTAATAGCATTGAGAGTTTTGTTTTTTTTCCTTTTACCTTTGTAAATTTATAATTTGGTCGGCCGGCCCAAAATCACAAAAAGGACTCGTGGCGAACGGATTACCACCCTCACCTGGACTCCCCCCCCCTTTTTTTTTGTTTCCCTTACCCCCATATTTTTTCTTTCATTTTGTTTTTGCACTGGCGTGGGGAGGGTAACAACGCATAGAATAAATGCACGTATAGAATCAGGTCATGCTGTCGTCATTTTTTCATTAGGAAGAGGTAGAAGTCTATCAATATATAACAGGGTACTTTTAGCCACGGCGCACAGTCAGATTATCAATATACGAGTTTGCACCACGGCTCGTGACTGTCTCGATCTCCCTACGCTTAAGTTTTAACGAGTAAGATTCAATCATATTGTATAAGAATTCTTAATCGAGTTTTTCTCCATCCAGTACTGGACATCACGATATTTGTAAATTACCTGAGGTGCACTTGACTGCGTATCGGGAGAAATACAAATATCCGGAATCAATCAACGCTTAATTTCTTTTTTAATCGGAAGGTACCGATTCGTCCTGATCCAAAATCGTTTTAGGAAAGCTTGAGGAGCACTCGCTTGCGTATCGGCGATCTCCAAATGATACGATCGATTTGATGAGTAAACACATTAGACAAAAACTTCGCAGTGGACAGGAAATCGAATTTAATCCCTTCACCTTGAGGTAGAAAAATTAATAGAAGTCTTTATTCCGAAAGAAGGTTTTGTTGACATCCTTCCTCAACCTCAAAAATTTGCCCAATATTGTTAGTAAATTTGCCTCATCCCAGGGGAGTGTCGCGTAGACACGCTTGACTCACAACTATAAATTTCTTGATTTTAAAAGTGTAATTAAAAATGGGTAAATACAATATCATTCGTGACATAAATTTGCTGACAGCTATCATGCATAGAGGAGATAGAGTTGGGAATCAACCAACCAGTACTACAAAAAACCCTCTTCTACTGGATTATTAGCGGAAAACTATCTAACAGTGCCAGGTAGGCGGCGGCAGTATGTAATTTAACACTTACTCGTGAGTTAAACGACAGCCTATCAAAATTTTGGGACATCTAGAATATCTCAAAGAATGCCGTGACAACTAGTGAATCACAGTATTGTAAGCATCATTTTACAAAAACATTCGTCAGGGACAGTACGGGCTGGTGAACGGTCAGACTACCAATAGATCATACAAAGTTATCATGTTTGGGCGAAAAATTGAGCACTGCACGTAAGAAGTTTTACACTTTGGAGCACCGAATGGACAAACAACCTGAAGGTCGAGTATGCGATATTTATGCAAGGATACATGCAATTGGGACATATGAAACGTATTGATACTGAATCGGTCACGTGCCTGTTACGCTATTATATTCCGCACTATATCGTGTTTAAGGATACCAGCTTAAAAAGAGTGTAACCTCTACTTTACCAAGTAGAATACGTTACAACAATGCCGATCGAATCGTCAACTGCGGATAGAATTAGGACGCCTCCTGTACAATGTCGCAAAAATAAGCGATACGAAATGCCGATTGCGAATAATCGCTCAGGGATCGACACAATTAGTTTGGCCATAAGAGAGAAGGGAAGGCTGTAAGGTAAACCGGAGAAAACCCATTTGAGTAAAGAGCCGGTACAATTTACACACACACACACACACACACACACACACACACACACACACACACACACACACACACACACACACACACACACACACACACACACACACACACACACACACACACACACACACACAGGCGCGCACGCGCACGCGCGCACACACACACACACACACACACCGAATGTTCTTGAACGATTGTCTCTATGACGATTCAAAGCTTTTAATCTCAGCAATATTAATTCACCATTATGACTACGTTTCGAACTTATACATACGCAATAATGGCGGACATCACCAAGATGTACCGTTAATTGCAGCTGAATGATCGCGATACTCCCCTGTAAACTATATTTTGGTGGGATCATACGGAAGAAGAGCTCGCTATCTACGAACACGCAATGGAAACGTACGGAACCGCGTCCGTCTCATTCCTGGTAACGCAGACGATCCAGCAATTACCTGTTATGAAAGGTGAAAACCTTCCACTAGGAGCCAGAACTATGCTTAATAATTTGTATGTTAGCTATGTGCTCGCAAGAGCGTACACAAGAGATGAGCTCGACGCAATTCGCTACTAAATAGCTGCCACGGAGCTACGGTGGTGTACTGGATAGAGGCTCAGACTGCCACGTGGCAGACCCGGGTTCGAATCCTGCCCAATACCTCTGGTTTTTCTATGTGATATGTATACCGTAGCTCTGGTGGTCGGAACCTACCTTAAACAGTGGGTCCTAGGCCAAATGACCTTAGCAATCGGTGTCGAAAAATGAATTAACTAAATTTAAAAAAAACTGTTATATATAATCAGGAAATAAACCAGAAGAAAGATATCTAAGTCTCCCCGTAAGACCGTTAGGAAGAGAAAATAATTGAAAACGACTGTATTGTGAGGCGTACGCCGGCCCAATATGGCCGAAACATGGGTCCGATGGTAATCCGACCTGGGCGTCGTGTAAAATTGTGGTGGGGGATATACCAGCGGTAGATATAAAGTATCGGAACAAACAGGAAGACTAACAAAATGGGACGCGTCGGTTGTTATTACAATATTTTTATTTGAGAAGGTTTTATAAGGGGTTGTATACAGAGTTTAATAACGAAGTATCAATCTGGCAGTTTCTTGGATTTTTTGTAAGTTTATCGTTTATCATTTCGTTGATGAGACGCTTTCTATAATTTGGTTCTGTGTTTAAAACCTTACATTATTGAAATCGAATCTGTGGTCATTATCAATACTGTGGTACGCTATTACTGCTAACTGGTTATTATTGCTATTCAAGCAACCTACTGGTTTGATCAATGTGTGTACTATCACATTCTGAGTAGTCTATTTGTGAATAATGGTGTGGTCGAGATAAATTGATTAATTACGCTTGTTTAAAATTAACTTGGATTGTGTATTTTGCAATCACAACTAAATAGTACAAACTTATGTACAAGGGTCCGTACGTCTCGACGCCATGTAAACGAATGCCAGTTCACGTCGGTCGTATCGTGTCACGGGCACGACTGTGACGTACACCGGCCCTGCGCTTATGGAAAAGGGAAATCGAGAAACAAACCAGAGCGAAATGTAACATCTGTATGCCAGTTGTTCAAATGTTAGGTCAGCGATAGTAAAAAGGGAAAAACTCAATGATCTTTAGAAACTCCAGTAAACAGAAAATTAGGGGAACCAAGTGCCCAAAAGTCTAGACCCATAATATTGCATCTTAATAGCAGAAGACAACAAGAGGCCCCTAGAGTCCTCAAAGGCATCTGTTCATTGTCGACGCCTAGGACTCTAGAACCCTCAGATAAACAAAAACCTAACGCACATGCCACAGACGCACGTGCGGGATCTCGTTATATCCTTGGAATTTTTACACTAAGGAAGGGTAGAATTTGGACAACATATATATCGGTGTTTTTGGGCACGGCGAGGACTACTATTCGAGTTTTCATTACGGTTAGACGCGACAGTAACGCTCGCGACAGTCTCGATCTCCCTGCGCTTAAGTTCTAACTACTAAGATTCGATCATTTCTGTAAATATTTTTAACCGAGTTTTTTTTCCATCCAGACACAGAATCCTAAGATATCCTTGAGTTTTCTGAGGCGCATTTACTTGCGTATCGAAATCTTTTGAATATCGAAAGGACTTGGAATTTTAAGACAATCTCGGGCAATCTGAGGCGCATTCACTTGCGTATCGAAAGCCCGGAGAATCTGAATTTCTAAGTAACTGTTTTTCTGTAACAAGGGTTAGCCGAAAGATCCGAAGTGCATTCGTTTGCGCATAGGAAATCCCGACAAGTCCCTTCCACGTCCTGACTTGAACCGTTTTCGGAAAGCCTGAGGCGCATTCACTTGCGTATCGGCAGACCCCAAGCGATCGATCGGTTTGATGAGTAAACAATTTAAACGTAAACTTCGCGGTGGACAGGAACTCGAATTTAAGCCTTTCACCTTGAATTTGAGAAATTAATAAAAGTCTTTATTGCGAAAGAAGGTTTTGTTGATATCCTTCTTTAACCTCCAGAATTCGCCTAAAAACATTAGTCAGTCCGCCTCATCCCAGGGGAGTGTCGCGTAGACACGCTTGACCCGAAACTTTATCTTCAAATCTCGGTAAATAAATCGGGAAGACACGAAACCGCGACTTAACTTCGACAGTCGCGGATAGTCCGTGACACGACACACCATAGCCAGCGTTTTGCGGTGACCTTCGCATCGCTCCTTTTTCGTCACATATATTCGCCGCTTCGGCGGCAACATTTGAATCTTTAACAATTTGATAAACGCCGTTGCAATTATTATATACATTTAGTTTATCTTTGCCGGTTTTAATGATAAAGTTGAGTGTGTTGATTGGTTTATAAGCAAAACGGAAGTTAAAACTTTTAAGACAACAATGTAGCCTTTCAGTGAGTGTAGGTATGCATGGCAAAATGATCCATTTATTTTTTTTTTTTGGTATGTGCATTATTTTCGTGTGTAACATTAATATTACGGGAATTGTAACCATTTAAATTGTAGTGAGACAAAGTACGCTTCCAAATGATCGGTAGTGTCGGATACTTGGAAAAGGTGTAGATTAATAATACATTTTTTACCAGATTTGAATTATTGATGTGGTATTTTTTGTCTAACCAAAGTATAGCCCTATCTACTAGGTTACAGATAACGCCTGTTTTTTTCTGCTGTTGTGGTGCGTAGAGTTAAAATTAAGGAACCGAAAAGAGTAACACTAACCATTGCCAAAAGAGGCTTACAAATAATAATTACATCTATTCTTATAATCTCTCAACTTGCATGAACAAAGTACAGCATCATGCGTCTTCTTCGGAAATGCATGACGAGATAATAAAATTTAACATTAATGAAATGTACTACAAGTTAATGAAGAAGTACTACAATCATTGCTACCAACCCAAAATAGTTTGTACACCTCTCTGACATTAATATTTCCGATAACATCATAGAAATTGCAGAAATAAGGCCTAAGTTCTGTCCACCCACCATTCTTGATCACCACAGAAAAACAATTCTGTGTCAACGTTATAAAATCTACAGAAAGTATATTGCGGACATATAACTGCAATTCCTCACACTAACAGTTTCAGATCCTGCATTGCCAACACTCTAGAGACGTTCGTTAAAAGAAAAACTCATAGTCTATTTCATAATGGATTACTCAACAGTAATATCACTTCCACAAAAATTTTTCTCAGGGAGAATCCTAACATTTTTCTAACACGCGCAGACAAGGGGAATGTCACAGTCGCGCTTAATTTAAATGATTACACCAAAAAAATGAAGGATTCTTTCAATATCTCTGACACATACATTAAAGTCTCAAAACACTCGATTCCAGCCATGAACGCATCTATAAAAACCTTATTTAAGAGGTGGGTAGATAAAGACATAATAATTTATTATAATTTATTTATTTACATATCGGCATTCCTGCCAAGAATGGGACTTGGTTTACAATCATGTCCTTAATCATTCGTCCATTCATCCTTCACTATGACTTTAACTCGCATTTACCAGCCATCGACTCCAAGCTATCCACCTAAAGAAGGTGGCTTGGTTTTCATAAATCCCTTTCCCACTCATTCATCCATACGTCACGCTTCCTATCCCGTATTACCTATCTCTTTGTCTTTCCTTTTTTTTTCTTCTTCTCCCTCCAGAATTTTCATAGTAACTCCTCTTTCTTCTTGTCCAACTTCACATTCCATATTCTTTTAACCCTCTCATCCACATTTCTCCCTAGCGTCTCAAACCATTCTCTTGTAACCTCGCTTGTGCCCGCAAAATGCTCCCAATTCTTTCGTCTTACCCTACAAACTATACACCTCCTCTCCTCTTCTTTTAACCAATACATCAATCATGCCCTTTTCTACCTTCTTTCTTTCTTCCCACCCCCATACCTCGACTCCGTTTTCCGTGACGCTCCTCACCAAATATCTCCAGAACATCCCTCTCCTACTGAAGTCATCTCTGCAACATGTTTCCCCAAACCTCATACCTTATTTGCTGCAATTCTTCCTTTTTTCCTTAGCTCTATTAACTGGTCCTTATAGTTCCCTTTTCTGTTGAACGTAAAACCCAAGTATTTAGTTGTAAATACGTAAAAATAGATGATAAAAGTGTTGACTTTTACCTCCTCTAAAAACTCCTTTCCCCGTTTCCATCATCCCATTTTCTCTTTCCCACCTTTATTACCAACTGGTACCTTAGATTTCTCCGTATTTTTAGCTCCCTTCCTTCCCTTCAGCAATTCTTAAAAGTATCCAGCATATTCGTTAGCATATCCTCTTTATTTTTTGCCACCCGTACTAGGTCATCTGCATACGCCAAAGTCCTCTATCTTCTAAACATTTATCTATATCCGCCATGTAAATCCTAAACAGTAATGGACTCAGCACACATCCCCGCATTACTCCTTTTCTTGTTTGGAAGCCTCTTGTCATCCCCTCCTTGGTCCTCACCACAGCTGTTGTCTCTTCATACCTCTGCCCTAGTCTTTTCAGCAATTTAGGATCTATTCCCTTTTCCTCCATTATCTTCGATAGTACCTACTTATCCATGTTGTCAAAATGCTGCTTTCAGGTCCACGAACACAACATCTTCTTGTCCTTCTTCAGCCCCTCTCTCTGTATCAAATGGCTCAAGACGAAGATGTTGTTGATCATCCCCCTACCTTTCCTGAAGCCTCCTTGACTTTCTGGTAACCGTTTTACTCTCTTCACCTCTTTTTCCAATCTTTCCCTTAGTAATTCTGCATGAATTTTGCGAGCCATGCGAATTAACGAGATTCCTCTATAGCTTCCAACTTTCTCCTGGTCCCCTTTCTTATACAGCGGCACAATTATACTAGTTTTCTAGTCGTTAGGCAATTCACCTTCCACACTCCATCGTAATCCCGTCTACTCCTGCCGCCTTTTTTTTCCATTTTTCTCACCACCTGGGTTATTTTCTCCATTATCTGATTCTTCGTCCTCTTCCTCTTCCCTCACCTCATCTCCTTGTCGTCTACCTCTCCCTTCGCCCCGTTTGGCATCCTTCTTGCCTTCCCGCCAGATGCGCCACTTTAACCTCAATATCTGCTGTCCGCTAACCTCTCCGTCCACCCTCGCTATTTCCTTTCCTTACCCGTTTCTCCCTTCTCTGTTTACACTCCCTTCACTTTCCCTGCTTCTTACCCTCCTAACCTTCGCTTCGCTTCCTTTTTCTCCATATTTATCGCTATTTATAATAAACTCCTTGCAATTAAAGCTACCCGCTACGCATTCACGTCCTCACTCAACCGCGCCACCTAACCAAGTCCGGACAAAGACATAATAGACACAGCAAATTCAAGGTATGTACACATTTCTGACCCGGCCATTCTAAAAGCTTACAGGCTTCCAACATACATAAAAATAACCATCCCCTACATATTATCGTCAGTTCCGTAGATTCCTAATTTTGCCAATTAGCCTATCTTTGCACAATCTGATATCTAACAATATTAGCCGACCCCATAACCATATCACAAATAGTTTTGAATTAATCAACAAACTGAATGACATACAAATTTCCAAAGACTACTCCTTAGTATTTTCGGATGTTGCCTCGCTTTTCACCAACATCCCCATCAATCTAATCATTAATGCAATACACAATAGATGAAAATATATCTGGAAATGCACGAATATTTCTAAGCGCAAATTTATTCAAGCAATAGAACTCATTCTACATTTCACTTACTTCAAATTCAATAATATATATTGGGTGAGTGCAAATGTTCGTGCGGAGTTTCAATAGATGGAGTGTCGTCATTAATACTTCCATTTACATTTTATATATCGTTGGAACGGTGACGTCTTCAGCTTTCATTAAAAAAAAATCATTTGTTTTCATACAAACTGCTTCAAGAAATATCACTTTAAAAATGAGTATCGATAAGGTGCATTTACGGCATGTTATGCTTTACGAGATTCGGAAGGGAATAAACGTAGCGGCAGCTGAAAAAAAACATTCAGGATGTTTATCGGGATCAAGCACCAGCTAAATGAACCGTGGAAAAATGGTTTGCCAAATTTCGGAAGCGCGGAGAATTTAACCTTGAAGACGAGCCACGCTCTGATCGACCTTCTGACATTGATGACGATGTTTTGCGTACTTTAGTCCTCAATAATCCGCGAATTTCAGAAGAAGAAATTGCTACAGCACTAAAGGATCCTCTACAATAATGTTCGGCGCAAACGGACATGAAAATAAAGGTGATGCTCTCTGTTTGGTGGGATTGCAAGGGCATAATCTATTTCGAGCTTCTCCTCGCTGGCGAAACGATTGATTCGGACAAGTACTGTCGCCAATTAACCAATCTGAATAGAGAGATCAAAGAGAAACGTCCGATTTTGTCAAATCGCACGGGTGTCGAAATGAAGAGCCTGGAATAGGATGTCCTAACGCATCCACCCTACTCTCCTGATACCACACCATCTGACTATCACTTGTTTCAGTCATTGCAAAATTATTTAAATGGAAAAAACTTTGACTCTTTGGAGGCCTTAAAAAAAGGCGTCTTTCAGTTCTTCGAATCTAAACCGCGCAGTCTCTGTGATCGAGGCATCTGCATGCTGCCAGAACGTTGGCAAAAAATTATAGGAAACGATGAAGAATATATCATTGATTGAATAAAGATTTTTGTTTGCCTAATCACTGTGTGACTTTTACTCGCAAACTCCGCACAAACTTTTGTTCTCATCCAATATTATAAATAGATATTTGGATCGCCCATGGGTATTCCCTTATCACCAATTCTAGCAGATATAGTTATGGGCGATCTTGAGACCACTATATTAAGAAAACTCTCATTTCATCCACGTTTCTATTTTCGGTATGTAGATGACGTTACATGCATCCTGACAGTTTCCATTTCCTCTACCTTAGATTTTTTTTTAACGCACATCACCACCAACTATAGTTTACAAAAGAAACAGAAAAAAACTCCAGAATCAATTTCTTGGAAATTACCATGATACGGAAGAACGATAATACCTTAGGGTTTGATTGGTGTCACAAATCTACATTTTCAGGTCGGTTTATGAATTTCCACTTCCATCACTATATTTCACAAAAAATTGGTGTTACTTGGTCACTGGTGGACAGAGCTTTTTTGCTTTCTGATTCTAAATTTCACAAAAAAACTTGGAATTTGTCAAATAGGTATTACTAAATGACAACTATCTCTTACACCTCATTAATTCTAATATTGACAAATGTCTTAAACAAATTCAATACTCTACACCCAATACGAAACCGAATCATAAACTTGCTGGCCGTTTCCTACCCATTCCATACATCAACGGTATCACATACCGAATCAGCAGAATATGTAATAAACATAATTGAAAAACAGCTTACACTCCGAATAGCAGTTTCAGCAACATCATAAAACTAGACAAAGACCGAGAAGATAGACAAAATTAAAAAAGCAGTCTACAAAATTCAATATAAAGATTGCAGTAGCTGCTACATCGGACAAAGAAAGAGAACATTTTCCACCAGGATTAAAGAACACATTCAGAGCCTTAATAATAACTCAACCGCAGTGGCTCAACACAATCAGGAAGTCAACCATAACTTAGATTTCGACACCGTCTCCATCCTTGAGGTGGGAAATATAATACATATAGAAGTCGTCTACGTCGTCGACGTCTCCATCCTTAACGGGAGAGATATAATATATATAGAAGCTTGAAAAATACATGATATTCAGAAATTTTCTTAGGGAAGATGAACTAGTATTAACATTTTTTGAAGTTTGGTATTTAGTTATACATATCTTAAACTACGAAAATATATTTTTTGTTGGAGTTTTTAAATTAGGCGCAATGAAGTGCAAACCTGATAAACCCAACTTCAGCCTCCTTCAGCTCAAATTAGAAAAAGGGGTACCACTAGTATTTTTTGTTTTTTGGCATAGAAGCGTTTTTAGGCTTCTTCTGTTTCTAGAAGTCCGAAACGTATAATTCAGAAGAATCCCAACAGGTTATGGGACCAGTACGTTAAAGATAAGTATTGACGATAAATATAATAAAAAATGGCTCTTAATGCGAAAAATATTGCTGAGCGTTTGGCATAGAACTTGTCTCGACGGAAAGAACTACAACTCATGAAAAGTGTAAGTGAAAGCTCAGCTAACGAGGGATGGACTCTAGAACATAATTGAAAATAAACTTCCTAGCCTGATAACTTCTTCTTGGATCGTAGCAAATTGCAAAGGTGTACAGTACGTTATTGTTGGTCTTGTGTAATGATCAAGCTGGGAGCGTGACCACGTGTAACATTGCGAAAGAAGTATGGACGACCTTCAAGTACATGTACAAGCAAGAAACGTTAGGCACGAACTTTTGTCCGATGGAAAAATTGTTTAGCATGCGATACATTGGAGGCCCGGTGCGACAACATATAATCTTAGTGCGCGGTGGCCAACTAGGTCAATGACATGGGAGAAAATGTGAAATCAGGGTACATCGTAGCGGTGAATATGAACAGGTTATGTAAGAGTAATCTTCTGATGGTTACTATGCTAAAAGGTCACAAGGAGGACGAATAAGTGCGCATCATATCGATAGCAACGAGGCACTGCAGACGCAGACGTAGCACACACTGGCAAGAGTGAGAACACGAAGGAAGACAGCAGAACATGTTACTTTTATTACGAATCGGGCTGTTTCAAGACAAATTGTTAAGCTTATAGCCGCTAGAAAGAACTGCAAAATCGTGAGAATGACAATCGAAGAAGTAACGAGCAGTTTGGCGGGCATAACTGAAAAAATCAGAATAGCGGCAGTACTCGAAGAAAACATTGCCTGCTCAGTATTCAAACAGTAAACCAGCGAACATATCTCACAAAGGGCGGCTTTGGTGAACTCTGGCCTTTGAGGTTGATTTTGGCGCAACGTGTCACATGACAAAGAAGTGGGGCAGTCTGGTTGGTCTGCGTCCAACAAATGTAAAAAATAATTTGACTTATGGATCCATTGCTAACGTAACGGGATCCGGTGAGGTAAAGCTGTTGTGTAAACTAAAGAAGGAAATACGCACGAGGTGACTGCACAAGATACGCTATATTCTCTCGACTTTGATGCAAGTATCATCTCTGTACCGTTATTAATAGAACGCGGTTTTCGAGTGGTGTTTCACAAGAACATCTGCAGCATACGACGTGGAAAACCATAGTTGCCAGAGTTATAAAGAAATATAATCTTCACCGTTTAGAGTTTCAGGGTCGAATAAAAAAATCAAGCCAAGCGAGCGCAACGGCGAGTCTTCAGGAATGGCATCGAAGACTTGACATTGGCATGTCAAAGCCATTTAACGGATCGCGTCCAAAGGGTTAGTGACCAGAACGATCATCAAGGATACAGGTGATAACATCATGTGAGCATTGTCTGCAAGGAAAGATGGCTCAAAAACCGTTCTCAACTAGCGAATCGCGTACGAAAGGCATGCTTGACCTCGTGCATAGAAATGTTTGCAGGCTAATACAGACGGCAACAGCCAATGATATAACCGATACATAGCGACTTTTATAGATGATGTTTTAAGGTTTGCAATTGTCAGACTTGACTTCCGTTTCCGGCGCGATAGAGTGAGGATAGGTGTTTGAAGGTGTTTAGAAAGATGCGATTATTGAAAGATTAAGTGAGTGGGAAGTGTTGGAATGAATGGAAGTGAAGGGAGCGTAGGGAGTAAAAAAGAAGAAAGCAGGAGGAGTTAGGGAGCTCCAGGTATAGGTGGAGAAAGTGAGATTAAAAGATTCTGGATCGTAAAGGAGCCGGACAGGTAAAGTGCGAGAAGAAGAAAGATGTGCGCAAAAAGGGCGATAGAGGGTAGAATAAGCCGGGTAAGGAAAAGGAAGACAGAGACAAGAGAGTAGGACAGGACAAGAGAAAATTAACTCTACTGGGGAGATGGGGAAAAGGAAAAAAGAGTATTTATCGAACAGTGGGGAAAGGGAGGAAATGGCGCTCGTCAGAAGTAGTAGGACAGGGCGATTGCCGTCATGGGTTAGCAAGGGGGATACGGACAGGGATGAGAGCAGAAAGGAAGGGAGAAGGGAGATTATGGAGTTGATCAGCGAGTAGAAGAAGAAGGTGAAGGAAAAAACGAGGAAGCAGAATGAGTGAAGAGAAAGAATGTGGTAGTGAGAAGGATAGAGCTGAAGGGTGAAAAGAGGAAGGAGGCGATAGAAAAGATTATGAGAGAGATAGACGCGAATGTGAACGTAGAAGGAGTAAGAAAGGTAGGAGAGGAGAAAACGGATGGGAAGGAGATATTGTTAGTGACCTTTCAGAATGAAGACCAAAAATGGGATATAAGGGAGAAGAAGATAAAACTGAGGGGAAGAGAAGAAAGGATTGGAGAGAATCTGACGTGGCCGGAGAGGAGCGAAAATGGAGGCTAAGGGAGATAGTGAGAAAGGAGGAGAAGGAGAGAGGAACGAGGGTATGGGTAAAGGACGGAAGGATGAAATTGGTGGAAAAATAGTGAAGGAGGAGTGAAGAGGGAGGTGTATTTGTGAATATGCAGGGGAGAGCAAGGGAGGAACGACAGAGGGAAGGGAAAGTAGTAGTGAGAAAGAGAAATGAGAAGAAAGAGAAATGCGAAAAAGGTGGAGGGGGAGGAGAAATGGAATGTAGGTTTTTGGAACGTGGCGGGGCTGAGGAGAAAAGATAAAGGATTCTGGAAGAGATTGGAGAAATGGGAAATAATAGGGTGCACTGAAATGTGGGTGGGGGAGAAGGGATGGGATGCAGTAAAGAGGAGACTACCAAAAGGGTCTGAGTGGAAGGTGAAATCGGCGGAGAGGAAGAATAAGAGAGAAAGAGCGAGAGGGGGAATAGTAATGGGAGTCAGAGGGGTGAGAATGACAGAGGGAAACGGTATATGAAGAAACGGGGAAGAAGGATGGTTAGAGGTAGAAGCGGGAAGGGGAAAAAGCAGAGGTGGAGTATCTTGGTAGTATATATAAGTGAAGATCGGGAAATGATAGAGGATATAATGAAAGAGGGAGAAGATGTGGGAAGAGAGGAAGGGAAGAGAATGATAATAGAAGGGGATTTCAATGCAAGGATTGGAACAGAAAAAGGTGGTTGATATGTGATGATAAATAGCGTGAGGAAGAAGTTGGTACGCTGCGTGGAAAAAAGGGAATGAGGAGTGCTAAATGGGTATACTAAGGGGGGCCAGGAGGAGGAATGTACGTATGTGAGTGGAAGAGGGGCATTGATTATGTGGTGGTAGACAAAAATGCGAGAGAGGAGATAGAGGAGATGAGAGTGGAAGATAGAATAGTGTCGAATCATATGCCTCTAACAGTAGAAATGAAAAGGAAAGAGATTGGGGGGCGGGAGCAAAAGAAGAGTACGGAGGGAGGAAGGGAGGGAGGGAGGGAGGGGGAGAGCGAGACTTGGGATGAGGAGGGAAGAAGGGATTTCGGAGAAAGAATAGGATTGAAGAAATGGAAAGATGAAGGGGAAAGGCCAGGGGGAAGAAGTAGAGAAGAGTATGAAGGAGGCGATGAGATAGGAGATAGGATAGGGAAAAAGAGGAGGGGTAGAAGAGGGGTAGAAGTTAGAAAGGAGGGTGGGACAATTAATGCACAGAGAAGAAGAAGGTGGCGATGGAGGAACAAAGAAGATGGAAAAAAGAGGGGGAAGAGAGAGATAGCTATAGGACCGATAAGAGGGAATACAAAAATTTGTGTGAGAGAAAGAAAGAAGAGGAAAGGAATAAATGGAGGAAAGAGATAAGAGAGGCAAGGAATGAAAGGGAGGTATGGAGGATAATATATAAGGTGGAGGAAAAGAGGAAGGGGATAGAAGAAGGAATAGAGATGGGGGAGTGGAGTGCATATTTTAGGGAGCTGTTAGGAGAAGTGGAGGAAAGTTTAATAAAAGGGGAAGAGAGTGAAAAAAAGAGCAGGAGTGGGCAGAACAAGAGGAGGAAATCAGCGAGAGAGAGTGGAGGACAGTATTAAGAAGAATGAAAGACGAGAAGGCGATAGGAGGGGATGATATTCCGGTGGAAGCGTGGAAGTATGGAGGAAAGGAAGTGGAGGAGTGGGCTAGGGAATATTACAACAGGATATGGAGATGGAAGGATTAGCGGAAAAATGGAAGGAGGAGATAGTGGTACCGGTGAGGAAGAAGGACGAGGGTAAGGTGGTAGAGGATTATAGAGGAATAATGATAATGCCGGCGTTGTATAGGGTATATACAAGAAGTATTAGTTGAGTGATTGAGGCAGGCAGTAGAGGGGAAAAATATGATTCCTGAGAAACAGGCAGGATTCAGGAGAGAAAGAGAGATAATTGACAAAAAAAAAAACATACTAAATGACCTAGTCAACAAACAACTGGGGAGAAAGGGAGGAAAGATGACGGTGTTTACGGTAGATTTAAACGCGGCGTTCGATTCGGTAGACCGAGGGACATTATTGGAGACGCTAAGGAAGAGAGGGTAGTGACAGAGGGATTGGTAAAAAAGGTAGAGAGGATAATGAGGGAGGCGAACAGTAGGGTAAGAGTGGGGAGAGGGGAGAGGTGTTCTGGACTGCGAGAGGCCTAAGGCTAGGTTGCCCGCTGAGCCGCTTGGTTTTTAACATGTTGATATCGGATGTAGAACCAGAAATGGGAAAGGTAAAATGAGGAAGGGTTAGGATGGGAGAAAAAAGGATTTATACCCTCGCGATGAAGATGACATAGTGCTGTTGGCAAAGGATGAAGGAGGGATGAGGAGTCTAATGGAAATACTAGAGGTATATCTGGACCGAAAGAGACTAAATTTGAATGTAAAAAAATCAAAAATAATGCGGTTCAAAAAAGCAGGAGGGCAGAGAGAAGAAAGGAAAGTGGTGGTGGAGGGGGAAAAGAATTGAAGAAGCAAAAGAAATAACATACCTGGGTCACAAGTTTCAGAAGAACGGTGGGCAGATAGGTCATTGGAAGGATAGGGTAAGGAGGGCGGCGGCGCTGATAGGAAGGGTATGGGGATAGGCAAAAGAATGTTTGCAGGAGACCGAGGGAGGGGGATTCGGTTCTTTGATAAACTAGTGTGGACGATAATGGGTTATGGAGTGGAAGTCTGGGGATGGAAGCATAGGAAGGAGGTGGAGATCTTACAGAGGAGATACGTCAGATGGGTGATGGGGATAGAAAGAACAAAGCCGAGGTATGTGATAAGATAAGAGATGAAGAAGGAGAAAATAAAGATAAAGACAGCGACAAGGGTATGGGAATTTGGAAAAAGAATACAAAAAGAAAAGAGTGGGCAGTTACTCAGTATGTGTTGGCAAGAGGAAAAGAGCGGTAAAGCGGAAGCTGGGGTCTAGTTAGCAGAGAGAGATGTTAAGCCGACCGCTGAGATCGTCTTAATTAGAACAGACCTTTTTTGTTACTTTTGTTTCTTTCCCTTTTCTCCGCCCATATCTATAAACAATGATACTGTGAGTCGCGTCGGACGTGACCGTTGCAGCGGAGGTTCAAGTGGTGCCGGCTGAAATAACGCCAAAGGAATGTCAAGTGTTTAGTATAGACCCGCCGCTTATCGCAGACGCCTATTGCGACCACCCTAAAAGCTAGTCTAAA
>JBCFXI010001987.1:0-33470 GCA_038496175.1 Ampulex compressa | reverse complement strand
CTTTTCCGTATTCCAGGACTTTCGTGGAAGAAGGGAGAAATACATGGTCGGCCGATTCTCACGTCTGTGAGTTTTTTTTTTTTTATATAAATATAAATATAAATATGTACGTAATTACATGTTGACTGTAAAGCGACACAGCTAGAAGCTTTGTGTGTGGCTACCGAGTAATAAAATACACAATCCAAGGAAGAACGTGTGTATCTGTGAAAGTAAAGATATACTGGACGTACATACGTATGCGCCTAAGTAAGCTGCATACATATACACGGAACGTAGCTATTTACTCGAATATCATTACTGCGTGGAAAAGATATTGAAGAAGCGCGGAGGAGGGGCATGGGCAACTGAGTCAAGAGGTGTGAAGATAGGTGGTACACAAAGAGACGAAGAAACAGAACAGGACATTACGGCTAATTTGGCCCGAATGATATTCTGTACAAATGATAGCTCTCCTGGTACCAATGTACTGGCAGCAGCAGCAGCAATAGCAGCACCAGCGATGAGAGTGACACCGGTTAGCAATCTATGTCGTTGTCTTGGTAATAATATTGGTAGTGTTGGTACAAGTAGTTGGTAACGTTATCGATGTTAGCAGTATTGATCGTGTACGTGGTGACGATAGTGTTAATTAAGGTTATAGCAGTAATAGCGGTAATAGTAGCGATAGTAAGTATTAGTATAATACGACTGTACAGTGGTAGTTGGCTGTCGCTTTTCATCGTCGATCTCTTTAACGTCGCGTATCTCGCTTCTCCATTACCTTCCTCGCATCGGATCCGGTATGCTCTATCATTACTCGCCAAATGGAGGACCGAGCTGAGTTACTCTCGGGGATATTTGACGACAACGAGGATTAGGTTCTATCGCGTTGCAGAGGATTTCGGACCGATCGTACGATGTGCACGTACTTTTAAAGTATCGACGGTGGACGTAAGCGGAACGAGAAAAGGCATTGTTCCGCAAAAAACGTGCCTCGTCGACTCGTCGACACTCGAATCGACCCGACCAAACGTCTCCACGCTCGGGGCTGTGACTGCACGATTGAAAGGAAGGAAGTTAAACGGGTACCGGTTGACGAAAAAGTGTCGCCCTTACTTAGCATACTCTCGGGACGTATCGATCGGTATACGATCGAGAGCGTTTGTACACGCTTCTCACCGTAAAACTGTGTCAAAAGGCTCAGCGCGGCTCCTGACGAACGCTTCGGAGATAGGGACTAGTGGTGAGGAGCAAGAACGGATAATACCCTGAGTTCTAGTGTAAAATCGCCAAACCCGTGACTCCGAGCAAACGTAAATCGGTCTCTCAAATGGGGAGGGAGAAACGGAGTGAACGACTACATCGAAAGAAATTAGCGTGTAAATCAACAGCGTGATCGTCCGGCGCTCTTACGGCGATGCTTTGTGCCACGAATGATCGAGAAAAAAAAAAAAAAAAAAAAAAAAGAAGACAAAGACGTGGAGTGAAAAGAAGCGATCGTCGTAGAGGCCGATCATCGTCTTTCTGTATCGCGTTGGAAGAGTACGGGGAGGCTATGCACCGAGGCATTAGCGAAAAGAACAGCTACTTCCACGTTCACCGCTCTCGAGTATCGAAGAACCACGTGGACAAAGCCGGATTGATACGAAGGTCGAGGGAAACTCCCCGCAATCTACCAAGGCGAGTGTGTGGCTCCGAGTGGTGCAAGTACGTAGAGATCGGGGATGCGCAGGGGGAGGACAGAGCCGAGGGTCGTTAGTCCGGTGTACGTGTGTGAACGAGACAGCTTTTCCCCCTCCCCTCCTCCTTTTTGTACATCGTTCTCTCTTTCCTCCTTACTTATGGCTAAAAAGCGATTCACTCACCTCCCTGGTCATCGAGTGCGACCAGAGTGCGGATGCCGGCCTCCTTGCTCTACGACAGACAGAGGCAGCACAACACAGACAACCACCACCAGTGTTAGAGAGTTGTTTTTATCTTTTTCTTTTTTTTCTTTTTTTTAGTAGTAGTAGTAAGTATATAGTAGTAATATTAGTAGTATATCAGTATATGGTATATAACGTTAGGCATAAACGGAAGGTGTACGGAGATCTGTGGACGGGTGCAAAACAAGTAGTATGGATCGTACACGGATCGGGCTGTGAAATTCGCGTCGGAAGAGATTTCGGTATTTTCTTTCGAGCGTAGTACTTTTTTTCTTTTTTTCTTTTTTTTTTCTCTCTCTCTAACGGCCCTACACGACGTCGCGACGGCTCTCTCGATTCCCTCACGGACACGCCCACGCATACGGGTGCCATATATGTTTATACACATATATACATACATATATATATATATGCATATGTAATACGCCTGCAATTGCGGAGAGTGGCGTACACAGGCAGGCACAGGCGATCAAGAAAGGTACGTGCCAAAACGGTAGTAATATTGATATCTCGATTCTAATGGAATTTACGATCTGATCGGCTCTGTCGCTTGTTGTTGCTGTTGTTGTTCTTGATGTTGTTATCGATCATGACGATGTTGTTGTTACTGTTGTTGTAGTAGTAGTAGTAGTAGATGTTGTTGTTCCTGTTGCTTGTAATTGTCGTCGCCGTTGTTGTTGTTGTTGTTGTTGTTGTAGGACTTGTTTTTTTTTGTTAGATTTTTTTTTCATTTCGTTTCAATTTGTCGGATCCCTCCTTCTGCGCTAATCAGAGACAACGTTAAAACCGACGATTAACCGTTCTCGATTGCCTTTTTTTTTTGTCACGAACTCGAACACCCTTTTTTAGGGGGGAGGAAAAAAGAGAACGGCACCTCCTTTGAGTACCTGGCGTTCATACGTTCTCCGCCTTTTTTTGCCGTTTGCGCGTCAAGACGAACTAGGGAATAATTTTCTCCTGCTTTTTTATTCGCGTCATTTCGCGATAAGGAAGAGGGTACAAAGTTGCGAACGCTCGAAAGGCTCGCCTGCCCCACGAACGAATAAAGTTCGCAACGCAGTGGTAATATGCGCATCCACTTATATTCTGCAGGATAGAAGAATTTAGCGTCTGCGAGGCAGATCGAGGATTTTGCATTATGCCGCACGATCGTCGCGGATTTCTTTCTCCTTTCTCTTTTTTCCTTCAGAGTGAGGAGCCGGTGCCCGTCAGCGCACGGCGAAAATTTGTCCCTTTTTCATTACTTTTTCATTGACAAGCCCGCAAACGTAGGTTCACTCTTGTCGGCGGAAGAAAGGAAAGTTCGACTCTGACGGGCGGTTCGCGAGACGAGATGAACGATATGCACGTAGATAAGAACAATCCTTGCACGACGAATAGCCTGGGACAAAGCGGTAAATTCCTCTGGGCTCGGATGATCGAGAAAAAGATGCATAGTAGAGCACACGCACACATAAATGAGGAGATAGAGGGGGAAAGAAAATGTGAGCACGAACGGATGAACGATGTGACGAGCGAATTAAAAGGAGTATGCTCTCTTGGCTGGATGAACTGAGGTGAGGAAAGGATTCTCCTTTAGACATGCTTTTCTCTTATTTCCTTTTTCTCCGCTCAACCGAATTCTTCGAATCTAAGGCAAACGTTGGACGAAAGCATGCGATTATTAAGATTCTTCGCCGTTGGATATTTATAATACGCGAACGGTCCGAATTTTGCGATAAATTCACGGTACAAACGAGGCTTTCTTCTCATCTTTTCCGCATTATCATCGAACAAAAATCAATTTATTCCTTCCCTCAGTCAGCTTGAGATACAAGCGTGCGCATTCAACTGCCTATTGTGCATGAAAATCTCAGAACAAAACTGAATCTGATAAGGCGAAGTCGGACGATAAAGTCATTGACGAGCATTTACCAGATTTAAACTAGTCGCGCAACGCTCGTGCATGTCTTTCGTAAGATTTTAGTGCGAAAACGGTTTTTCTTTCGATCCAATTCTCGCCGCGATATATCTTCGGGTAAATACTCCGACATACGTTCACCGTACAGTTGAGCGTATTCAATTACCGATCGACGATACGCGCATGATCAGTCGGGTTCGATGATGTACGATGAATCCATGAAATGGTCGCCTGGATGTATCCACTTTTTAAATACACGATACGCGAGTGATCAGTCTCATTCGAGAATGTACAATGTAAGGAGACCTGTCTATGCAATCGTTCCGCGAGCGTATCCATTTCTCTTTATCTATGCTAGATACGCAAATTCCTCTTCCAAATCCTTTTCGAGAGTACGTAATTCGATAAAAGGTATCTCCGAGACCGGGGCGTTAATACGAACAACGATATACGATGTAATAAAAGAATCGTCGAAATCAAGGCGCGAGTTTATCCGTTGTTACTTTAAGGGAGAGGTATATTCGACGATAGATCGCGCTCAACGAAACACGATGAGACACGGGTATGAGATCGGCACGACGATCGCCCGAAGTAGCATAGTTGCGCCTAGAGTGCGAGACTGAGGAACGAAAAGGGATATGACTGCGTGCCGGAATGCGAGATACACCGAAGAATGATAGTAGCTCGTCCTTTGAAGCAAGCGCTGATCGGCTTCGATCGTGCCCGACCAAATCACTCGCAATGGTTATATACCCTGGACCGGCTTCTTCCCTCTTCAGAATACAATAGTTCATATTTTATGCCGTGTATCATGTGAGTAGTGGCAAATGTTCGTGTATGAAGTTCGGAGAGCGTCGATGATGTCGAGGTGTAACGAGTGACAACACGATGCACTGAGAATGGGGCGCTTCGTCATGGATAAGCAAGACACAGAAAAGGCAGCCAGGCAGCCAAGGCAAGCGGGCGGTATGGTTTCCAGATAAAATGCATACCGACCACGATATCTCGCGCTTTTGACCGAGTTTTTACGCGTATTACGCCCACCGCGCAAATATCCTCCAGCTTCGCCCTTTTACAAAGCTCGAAGCGACTCGCGCGACTATCTTTCTAAATATCTCCGCGTCTTTTCTCGTAATATCAACGTTTATCCGTACTCCCGACACACCTGTTTGATCCATATTACAATTATTTACGCGCATTCGTCAGAGTAAAGCGACCCAAAAAATTGTCCATTCGTGCGTGACTTTGTATCGATCGATATATAATCGGACAGATCGGCGAAACTCCCTCCCTGGACGCTGAGTTTTTTACGAAAGCGCGAGGCATCATCGGCGCCGATTGTATTTTATCTCGAAAGCTTTGCTAGCGAGCAGGCAACGAACAGGCGAGTGTAATCGTCGACCCAGGCAAGCGAGCACACACGCACACTTGAAAACACGTACATACACGATCAGCAATCACAACGATATCGAGATGCCCGGTTCAGCCAGCAACACGGATTGGTAACAGCCACAATTTCGTGATCGTAGAAATCTGATCACGGGCGCATTTCTTTCAAATCGCACTCGCCATCGGGGAATGACATCTTTTTCATGATATTGCACATCATTTACCTTCGGGGTATGAGTGTTCCACGTTATAAAGGAGCGTGTTTTTCCAAGGGCTCGTACTCCGTGAAAAAAACGGGTTTCTGAGACTCGACGATCGGCGCGTTGCAAATTGCTCTTCATCGATAATCACATTACGAATCTTATATAAAAATATTGTCTTATGCTTTGAGACATTCGCTTCGGCCGCTAGTTATATCATCGCAACGTTGTCTAAAAAATAATTCCGAATTTTTTATCGATGACAATATCGGTACGAAGTTTGCACGTTGCATCGACGTCCACGCGACGATCGTCGAATCATTTCCGCGGAGCGGCCTTGAGAGACGCGTGTCGGATAAACGAAACGAAATCAAGTCGAAGAGCAAAGAGATGAAACCAAGGAAAGGGAAACTGGGCCGTACAGACATACGTCGTTACTCTACTCTGGACATTGTTTCGACACGATCGAGAAGAAGAAAAAGTGCGTTTAAATGTTGAGGCTAGGCGTGGCTAGAAAAGAAAGGAAAAAAATTTCAGACGACTCGGCCGTTCGGTGCGCGATTCAAAGGCAATAGAATGGAAGACGCGAAAGAAAACGGAGGGCAGGGTTGGAGGGTAGAAGAGAGAAAAGCAAGCGCGAAAAACGACTGTCGCGAGCACAATTGTACGGATTGCGGAAGACAGCCGGCCTCTTCTTTGAAACGTGCGCAACATCGGTGGCAATCGTGATTCCCGGAACGTCAAGGTAAGAAAAATCGCGTATCCGATCGGCGGACGCGAAAGGTGGGAATGAGGAGGGGTTCGAAAGAAAAAAACGTTCGAGGAAAGAGGGTGAGGATCGTGGAAGATGGTCTACGGGCAAAACGGTCCGAATGCAGACGGACTTCTGGCTCGCCGTAATGCTACTGCACAGAGAATTTGCACGAAGCGTACAATAAAGATACACCGTACATCCGCAACGGCTATGGAGTCGCGGACAATTTTAAGCTACGATGCATCCTGATTTCCTCAAGGATCGCGTGTCATCTACCCTTATCTTTCTCCGCAGTTTCCTCTTACCAGGCCTTTCTTATTGCCGGGTCTTTTATTTTTCTCTCTCTACGGCTGAAAAACAAACTACGTTCACCGGGATCGGCAACACTGAGGATTCACTACGGGCAACCGTCCCGATCGGCTTTGGTACGTTTTACCTCCGATGCATCGGGAATAAGTCGAGCGTTATCAGTAGTGGCGGATTATACATACGCAACAAGTCGAAAATGGCTCCCGCGTGCGAACATGTACGTACATTCATGGTTGTTGAAATCTTCGGTGCTCGGAATACGATATGTGCTTATCGGTGCAGTCAGTAGATTAGTAGCAAAAGAAAGTGGAACGGAGCGACGCAACGACCTTTTAATCTCTTCCGCATTTTTTTTTTTTTTTATGAGATTGCTTTACGACCCGGAAACTCGATGAGAATAATCGTGGATCGTTGACATCGCAATAGCATAACTTTGCATATCTTATACCATCGACTCGAATAAAAAGTATATTTTTATCTCGTCGTTCGATTCGAGACGAGACGAGACGAGTAAAGATCAATGTAAAAAGATGAAAGAAAGATTCGCTCCCGGGGAATATCGCAGATTATCGAAAGCAATTGCGTTCGCTCCTTCGACAATTAGTAACAGATTAAGTAAGAGAAGAATAAACACATCAGATATAAACTATTAGCACGCTCGCTCACGCTCATAGACATGTACATATATCGAGAATAGATATTGAAGACACGAGCATAGACAGCGAATAGTATGCATGGGAAGAAGACACGAAGTTGAAGAATACAACGGAGCCGTGTACGAACGCACGTGCTCGAACGATATTTTCTTATTTATACTACGACCAATTCTAATAATTAACGTGAGCGTTGTAAAAAAAAATAGTTAAAAAATTCACGTAACGAAACCTGGACGATTCTTTCGTCGTACTCTGGAATCGATCGATTCTTTTGGCACATCGAGAATGACGTCCGTTCGTACCGCGGATCATCGTTTCAGACGGCGTCGATGCGTCGTCTTACAATTCTTCCGAATTTTTTTCGCGGCAATTCCTCGATAAGGAATGCGACCATCTTATTAACCGTGCGATAGTTTCTTCCCTTCTTTCCTGCGAAATGGAAAATCTCTGCCTTCGCAGTTCGCCAGACGGGCCAAAATCGCGGACGGTCATCGTGCCTATGCACGATACGCGTTGCAATTGCACGGACGAAAAGTGCTTCCTACGACAGAGCTGGGTCAAAAGTACCATTTTCGAATACCCGCTCTACGCTAAAATAAAGGAAAAAGGATCCTCCTTTTGATCGGTCAGAAATCCGGTCGAAGCTTCGTTCGAAATAGCATTTTACCCATCTCTCTCTAGCACACATTTGCTTTTTCACTGAACCGTCGAATCGGTTGAAACTCCGAATAGACCTTGAAAAAAAAGAGCTAACCGCGTAAAGATTTATAGGTGAAATTGTATCAATATATTAGGAGATAACCGAGGAGTTTCAACTCCATATATCTCTGATGACGACGAGGATCATAGGTAGGAGATCGGTACCGAGGATGATCAAGGATGAGGGTTAATACATTAATCGAAAGGATCCTTTAAATGGGATGGAGAAACTCACCTCCTCGCATAGCGCCAGCATACGCCTTGTACTCTCCAGGGACTGAAACAAAGAAAGCGGCAAGAGTTAGGGAATTTGTATTTCGCAACTCGAGCTATACGATATGTCGTAGCGCTTGTTTTTACGGCAATAAATTGTATTTATTCAAGTACGAGAATGCCGCGTATCTCGAACGTCGATACCTTCGGCGATATTGCCTATAATATGTTACTCCGTGAACGGCGATTGCATCGATTCGTTTTTACAAAATCAACGAGTCCTAATGCAGCAAAATATCCATATTCTTTCCAATGTCGGATTGGCGTAAGAAAAAAAATGTGTTATGCGCGTTTTAATAGAAGGTCACGGTAATGGAAAAAAAAGATGCGCGTACACACCTCATCGGTAGTTTGACCGGCTTTCAGCTGCAACTCTTGCAATTCGGTGCGTGGTGGGCCACCCTCTGCTGGGCCACCCGCTGCGGACGTCGGAGCAGGCATCTTGTTGGCTACCCAACGAGCCCTCTAGATCTTCGAACGTACCTTTTCTTCCCTTCTCACTGCACCTACTGCCCTAATTCTTGTCGTCGGCCAGTATCGCGAATCGTGCCTCTCTGAAACAACGCAATTACGCATAGGCTTGGATAAGTTCCAAAATGTTCGGAAAAATGTTTTCGACCCTGCACACATCGTTTGCCGCTGTGCGAGTCACAGAACTACGTATTTTTTGTTCGGAAAATCGATATTGGCAACGTACGAAATTTGTCAACCGCGTCGTATAACAACATTTATATTCTTCTTACATCGTAGGATTCGGCCTCTTCGCATATCTTTAATGCGCAATCCCAAAACAGGGAGCGATAAAAAAATCTACGTTTTGTAACGCATCGGATAAATAGACAGTCGGTACGCGCATCGCTAGGGTAGTTCTCATCGTAACGCGTAGCTCATCAATTTATAGAAGCTCCGAATACCAAAGTCCGTTGCGATCGGAGAGACGCCGCACATTTCGGTTGAGGGTCCATTAACCACGACCGAATATGCTTCAAATCCGTGATCCTACATATTTCTAATATATATCAAGTGCAATTTCGAATTCGATGAACATACACGCAACTGACACGCCCATCGTCAGGGGGCGTCACTTATCGTGACCTCGACTTGGTTCGCAGACTTGGGAAAAACCGCAGGATTTAGCGCGTACATTCGCCAAAAGCGAATGGTGCCCCCGAATCGGCGATCCAACATATATCTACGCCTGTTAACGTAGGAGATACGTATACGCGGTGTACTAAAACCGCCATGAAAATCAATACTCCACGACCGACCGACCGACCGACCGACCCACCGACCGAATCTTGCGCAGACGCGCGACCGTGTCCTCTCGTCGTTCTGCCTCCTCTGGACTCCCCTCGACGCACCACCACGTCCCGTCAATTGGCTCAACCCCCTGCACACGCACACACACACACACACACACACACACCCGCGCTCGCGCGCGCACTTACACGTACGTACACGTGCGCACTTTCCTCTCGTTACGACACGTTACGAATGCACTACGAGCAAGCGGCCCGATCAGCTGGCAAACTCCGTCGTGCATCATTTGCCCCGGGACGTAATACACGGAAGTTCCTTCCTCAAAGATGCACCTGTAACCTCAGTGGAGAACAGTACGCATGCCTCTTTCGGTATCGAATGCGAAAGTCCTTCCGAGAGAGGGTTGACATTGAGACTAAGATCCGAGACGCCCTGAAATCTCCACGTTAATTTATCCGAATTGTGCGATCGACGGCAATGTAACGAGATATATGTAGATTCGAAAAGATGACCCAAAGGCGTGGCTCGTGATTGCCTTCGCTTCATCCTTGATAAGCACTATTAACGTGCGACGGATGTCACGCGTTATGGACCTCGAAAATGCACCACGCATAACACCGTTGTGCGACAAATTAAATTGTAGAAAGGTTACGTGCGAGGAGGAAGCTACACGTATGTAGGGTAGATGAATTCTACGAGATCAATCGACGTGCCCTGTCCTTGCCCTCGAAGAACTTGGCTCGGTTCCAGAGTGAAAGGTACATAGGCTCACCTAGTCACGACGCACGTCGCCAAGATCACGGACGACCGACGAAGACTGGGGAAAAGCGACATTGTTGCCGACTATTTTGATGCGCCAGACATTGAATTTAAACATGTACGGATATTAAATATGTATGTGTATATATATATATATATATATATATATATATATATACACATATACATACATACATACATACATAAATACATACATACATACATACATATATTGTATTTATTTAGCAAAAAGGAAGCATGGCACCCAACAATGAATTGGGTCGTTTGCGCAATGTGGCGCAAACACGGTAAAATAAGGACGATTCGTTCTACCGAAAAGCACCGCGCGAAGCGAGCTTTTTGATAAACGATCTTTTTAATAAGAAGCATAGGATAATCCACGGGGTCCCGACAATTCTTCGAGCTTTACACGAATCTGAATATTACAAGGAGGATAACCAGAGTCTCATATCCGACGTCGTTATTCCAGTTATCCACGCACGTTGCGTCTGGATATCTATCGTGTAGTTGGTCACGTGGAGAGATAGGAGGAGCCGTACACGCACTTATGACGGTCGATCGAGTCTCTGCCGCAACGTGTCGATTGCCGGCAGGCCGATAGGATAGGAAACGAAGCGAGGATGAAACTTCGCGGTATCGTAGCGAACGGAAGCTCGAATTTCCACCCGGATGATGCGAGTTTAAAATGCGAGCCATCGTTTCTAAAGAATTTTTCACGGACACCGCGTATATCCTATGATTCAATATTCACGTTAAAAGCAAGAGTCAGATTCCACTTCTATTTCTTTTTGATCGCAATGCTCTTGTCATACCTGTATCTTGATTCTGTACCGATCTCGTATGATAAAAGATAAAGAAAAATAAATACAAGTAACAGGGATGTCTTTGGCGATCGTCGAATAGTTATTTGTTTACCGATAATCCGTGAGTTACGGAAACAACGATGTCTTATTTGGGATAGAATGTATAAATATCGTGCTACTCGTAAGTTAATATGCATGATAGAAGGTTAAATTGGCGGTAGCAGTTGGTGGTAAAAAATTAAATAAACAAAGAACCTGCCGTTTAAAACTATAGCTCTTAATTTGAGCGATCTTGGCGAAAGTAGAAAATCAAACGAACGAACCAAGCCAAGATGCAACCATGTCGTGCTCCGACGATCTTGCACATGTGCACGCAATGCCATACGGAGAAGCATATATCCACCCCGCTTTTCAAAGCTCATAATTACCTTTACGAAGGCCATCCTCGTTATCTACACGCTGCTGCATCGCTCTTGCCCCCAATGAAAACGTAAATACGAAAATGGCCATAAACGCAGAATTACAAAGACGATGTAAACCACGTAACAGGTACCGATAGATGAGGATAGATGGTAGAATCAATATTTTTAACTCGTTTCAAGATCCCATGACTCACGTCTACGTCATCCTATTTACGACATCTATGTCATGCAGGTACGAAAATGAATTTGAAATCAATACGAAAGATGGAAGGAGTAAGGGCGAGAAGCGTATCTGAAAGGTGTTAAAAAATGCAAGGCAACCGGCCGAGGTTGACTCGATGCACATCGTAGTAATTAATGTCAAGAAGATCTCGAGCCGTGGAGAGGATCGAAGGTGGGTACAACGATCGTAAATATCGCAAACGCCTTAACACCAGAACTAGCGACCGGTATCCCGACGTTACTATAAATATCCACGAAAGGAAAAGGGTGCAAAGAGAAGAGGTAAATAGATCCGTCTGATCGTCCGCGTACGGCAACAAAATGGTGCAATTTTTCGGCATACGCATTGTCATTCTTTCATGGAATTGTCGTGAGAAATCATGATACACGTCATTCCAACGCTTTTCGATAGTTCTAGCGTTAATTTTGCCAGTTCCCTGATGAATGCACTTAGGAAAGTCGGGCTAAAATAACGAGTTAATGATGACTGGATGTAACGGGCAGAATGACATACTCAAAGTCTACCGTGCATCGCTATCGAGGGGCTACTTACTAACCGTGATTGATTGGCAGACTCGAATGCACCACTTTAGCGATAAGACCTTGTGCTCTTCCCACGGGAGAAATGTCTGGTAAGACCGGCGCGAAATTTGGCGCGAAGGGCAAACCACCGTCCCACCGACACTTCTTCTCTATGGGGTAAAATAGCCGTCAGGAGCGGTGCGGGTCGTCGTTTGACGTCCGTATCCCCTGACTTCAGGATTGGTAGTCGGCTGTAGTCAGCCACGGACGGACCGACTGCCCGAGCAGTCGCAGAAGTGATACTTGCTTGTTGGTGGGGATACAAGTGCCGCCGCGTCGAGATCGTCAATAGGGCGCAGGTTCGCCGAATGTGGATAACGGAGTCGCGGGAAAGACATATTAACCCTTCGCGCTCAAGTGCCCGTTACTCTACATTTGCATGTACTTCTCTATTATATGTACAATGCTATATATCTTATTGTATATTATATGGATTTGTATATATAATCTTACATACGTATATCAAATTTTAGTATGCCTATGTATATATATATATATATATATATATATGCATTCGGTACTGGGTGCTTCATAAGTAACTGTATCGGGTGGATGTAAGGCAAAAGCAAAGTCGAAGAAAGAATGCCTTGGCTATTATTAAAATATATTGATAAAATGTTAGGTTAAATCCATTTAACGATTAAATATTTTATAAATGTGAATCTCTTTCGTCGCCAAGAACTTTGAGTCCTTTAGTATGTTACGTTAAAATGGTTGCAAATGCAAAAGGTTCGATGTATAGCTCGCAGGTTTGTACGATTCTTCTGTATATGAAAGCAGATGCTTAAAAACAGAATGGCAAAGCCACAGACTTTATTTGGGTTTTTGACATATGCTCGAATCGCGCTTGATCACACTCATACGTGGCATGATAAAAGAGGTGCCGCAGCAAAACACGTGGAAAGTAAAGACGTGGACTATGGCAAATCCAGCAACGTTAGCAGAATGAATGCGAATATGTGATCGATGTAAAATTCGTGTGATGATAAAATATACTGGATCCAATTATTACTTATCAAATTTTTCTTCCACATTTGTATATTAATATATCGATATTGGATATATAGCATGTGTGTATATTTCTGGCACAATGTGCGTGTAAAGGGATACAAAGTAGAACATACATTTTACAACCATGGATATGCTTTCTATGGTTATAGACTTTAATCTCACAAGTATGTGAAGTACAATGTTAAACCTTTAAAGTGTATACACCTCTATGCATACTAATTATATGACAAAATATAAGATTGACAATATCGTAATATTATAGTTATCGCTTTTACGATATCACATTTGACGTTTGAGGCACACTATATAACCTAACTTGATGCAGTACTATACACGATAAAAGTACCGTGACGGACAATATACGTGACGACTTTCATCAATTTAGAAATGACAAATCATCGCAAAGGAATGTTGACAACCGAAGATGGAAATTATACACGTGCTCGTATAATGAAGTATGTCGCACAATTTTAGACCGAACAAGATTGTCAACACGGGACAAAACTTACCAACGTATCGTAGCCACGTTGACCGTTTATCCTACACACAGCGACCTTTTCGTTAATTCGTGTCACCATATACGGTTTAGTATAATAGGTCGAATGAAGCGGAAAATCGATAAAAGTTCGTCGCAATGTAGTACCACATACACACCTTTGGCATCTATCTAAAGATTTCTAGGGTTTGTGCAAGCTTGAAAATGGACTGACCGTTTATCCACTCACCACGAATATTCTATCCTGTATCGGAGACTTTTCTCGACGTAAATTTCGTGGATGAGTCGTCGACGATTCTCGAGGACGGTCGTCTGGTTGAAATCGCATAGAAGTGCACGTAACACTTTTACACTCCAACTCCTGCAAAGTTGCTGGTTTTCTGACAACCGGAAGTTAGCGGCGGTCTTGACGTTCCTAGAAGGCGCGAAATTTTTGAATCAAGATGCATGCAACCTTCCAAACGTATACCATTACGATTGGAAATAACTCAGTGCCGAAATATATTAATATAGTAAGAAACATTCAGTGCATTGCAAGTTATTGTAGATTATTTATTTATTACTGACTCATAATGATAATAATCATCATAGCATTCCACTTCAAATTAGAAAACTAAAAATGTATAGCGTAGAATGAGTAAAAATAGATCTGGTTGCTTATTTAATTAGTTTCTTTAATTTATTGCTAATAACTTAAAAATAATATAAATTAGCCTAATTGCAATTTAAATTTCCCCCGAGCATCGCTCGAAATAATCATCAAAAATAATGTGCATACGACATACGCACATAAAGCTTAACACCTTAAATCTGTATTTAATCTAACTTCACACCTGTGTCAATTTCATTAGCTCGCTGCAAAGATATCACTTCCGGTTAATCGCATCGAGTCTATAGGCAAATCACGAAAACATTGATTAATCATTACATAAGTTTATAAAGATCGTTCGTCGTTTACAGACCGTCGATCGTTAAGAAAACATTTGAATACATTCCCATCATGTAAAATTATCAGTACATTACCTAATATCCTTTGAGCATTTAATGGAGATATCCAAGAAAAAAAATTACTCCGTATAATCGTTATGTTCGACAATATCTCTCGGGTTAACAAGGATATATGTTTACGTATGGAACCATGCGTATCCTTGTTACATTTGTTTGAGAAAAATATACGGTATATGAATAAAAAAAATACTGAAAAATATGCGATGCTCTCGTGAAAAAGCATCCACGAAACATCAATCCCTTAGGCATTATTAATCCAGTAGTTGTTGCAGAACTCATTGAACCTTTCGAGATCTAGTTGACCCCTTGGGGAGGATATCAAGTAAGAATATTTAATCTCGCGTTCTATATCGGTTCTTTCGTCATATACACAGTGTTCCATTCTCGATTGGCTCTCGGACGAATTGCGCGTCGGTGACCGCGGTTTGTGCTTATACTTTCTGCTCGTTGCAATTACGTGATGGTGGAAGGAGAGGAAGGGAAAAAGCGCTGATATAAGCACGTAATTAAGCCGTCATTTTTATTTTCAAACGACGTACGGTACGATATGCGCTGCTATTTGCGTTTTGAACATACGTTCTCCGCCCACGAGGGTAGGAGGTGCTGACGCGTTTATCGCCTTTAATTCGTTGATCTTATAAAGAATAAACCAAAGAATCAGCTCCTCAGTTGGAGGTCGAAGCGCGACGGAGGATGAGAAAAATGGCAGACTCGCGGTCAGGATCGAGGAGATTTCTCCTATTACTGTGCTCGACATGTTTCTACTCGGTACTCGCTAATCCCACGGTTATCCCCGTGCAGCGTGTTGCGGATTCCTTGACGCAGACCGCCTTGAATTCCTTGAACGAGGATTCACCTACTCATCATACGTACAGGGGCGGTAACCTGATTAGTGCGCAAAAATTGGTGAGTTGCAATTATTAATCTTGAACGATATCGGCAGGCACGGAAATATTTCGATAGAAAGCGGAAAAAATACGTTTACTGATTCTCAATTATCATTTCAAAGGAATAGATGGGTTATATTTTTATATCACTCGACGTAACTTTCAATCCTTTTTAGACAAAACACCTATGCGGTGCAGAAACTAAGTAATAACCGTGCACAAAAATTTACATAACGTTGTTATTTTTTTCTTTTATTGCATTATACAGATACCGAGATATGCTTGTTCGTTGTTTGTGGATAATGATTTTTGTGTTATGCTATTTTTTGTAATTTATTCTCATGCCTTTCGCTCGACCGACCATTTGTTCAAAATAATCGGGTAATTTTTATATTACAGTTAGAACCACCGTACACTGTATATAGGCTCACTTTCGATTTAAATCCAGTATGCAAGGAAACGTTGGAACCATGTTCTCGAGAAATATGTACGATCGAGCTTAAGGAGCACGAAAATGGTCGCACGATCGTATTAAAAGATTCTATTCAGTGCGCATATCTGTATCCACAATCTGTGCAGAATGATCCGCGTGAGGTGCAAGAGAGTACACAACACAGGGAAGTGGTCGAAAATGTTGAGAAGCAGATGGTTAATGAGCATAATGCTAACTTGGATCGTGAGCTTGAATCCGCTACGGATCAAAGCGACAAAGTGATCGTTCCTAGTAGAGCTGAGAATCCTCCATATTGCCCTGGCTGTCCCTTTGAATTAAATCTTTCTTTACCTGGTCTCCGTATATTTGGAGAAGAAGTGACAAGCTCGATGGATGAACTGATCAAAAATGATTATAAGCATAAACTGGTCCGTATCCTGAAAGCTACTCGTGCCGTGCCACCATCATCTACCTCTGTGCAGTACGAACTTTTATTAGAAATTGGAGAATCAAATTGCTTGAAAAATGAGCTTGCCGAACAATCTGACTGTGCATTGCGCGTTGACATACCTGTTAAAACTTGTCTGGTCAGATTTGAGGAACAACCTTGGCAACAATCGAGTCGCAAGCTAACAAAGAATAATTGCACGATGACTCAAACTATCAGCCCACATCCAAATCTGCAAATTGAGTCACTTACTACTACCATACAAATGAAGGAGCAGTCTGGATTGGAGGAGAATAAGGATGTTTTTGAAAATTTGAGGGATATGCTGGAAAACTTTACATATGCACCACTGTCTTCGAAACAAGACGAACAAGTGCAAGATCTTCCATTAGCTACGGAAAATCCAATTGTGAAAACAATCTTAAATGTGAGCAATAATGAAGAGTCTCATGATTTTCAAGATAAAGTTAAGGAATTTGAAGATTTCCTAAAAGATTTTGATATTCCAATAAAGGAAGGAAGTTTGACCACGGACCCAAGTAATAATAATCACCGGGAAGTGGAAGAAATTGTTTTAGAAAAGAAAGTAATTTTAGCACATTCTCAGAGTGACAAAGGGAATGAAGGTAATATAAATAGAAGCAAAAGATCTAATAGTATATCAACTTCTGAAGAGGATGAAATACACAAATTGGCAAAACTTGCCATAGATATTATGAATGATTACGATGATAAACAAAAAACACTTATAAAAGTAATGAATTCAAAAAAGCATAAGTCACATAAAGCAAAAATCATTTATTTCCTGACCTTGAAGGTACACGAAGTAGGAGATTCCAGCAATTCTGTAAAAATCTGTGATCTACAAGTCCATACCAACGAAGATCATGATAATGCGCGGGTAACGTATATATCATGCTCCCCTGAGGTAAATAAGTTATCGAGAGTAACTAGGTACGCTGCTAAACGTTTAGCTGGTGGAGTAACTACTTTGAGAGTCGACCATCCCGACGTAAAGGACATGGCCAATAAAGGATTGCAGAAATTTTCGGAAAATTTAGAGGGCACGAACGAACCCATTATAGTTGAAATTGTAAATGCCACATCTCAGGTTGTTTCAGGAATGTTATATAAAATAGTAGTAAAACTAGGTGCGAGCAATTGTCCTAAAGGGATAAAAGAAAATTGCGAATTAAAGTCTGGCAGCGACATAAAAGAATGTTTGTTCACAATATGGTCGCAGCCATGGTTGGATCATGGTTCACCGAACATACAGATTGATTGTGGTCTCAGTGGAAGCAGAGCGCGTCGTGCTCTTGGTGCCCGTTACAACGATAAGATGTTGAAACTGGCGGAGGAACTTCGAACGGAACGTCTCTTCATGAATTTCATGGATGTATTTAACAAAACCTATACGACAATACAAGAGAAAGCATTTCGACTTGACAATTTTCGCAATAGCTTAAAAACAATAAAGGAACTGCGGGACAACGAACAGGGGACAGGCGAGTACGGAGTTACGGAATTCGCAGATCTAGCACGCTACGAATTCGAATTGCATCATTTAGGACTTCGAACAGACTTAGCGTACGACAATGAAATACCATATCCAGCTGCTAAGATACCGGACATCGAATTACCCAATGAATTTGACTGGCGCCATTACAACGTAGTTACACCCGTAAAAGATCAGGGACAATGCGGATCGTGTTGGGCATTTTCCGTAACAGGAAATATCGAAGGGCTGTACGCTCATAAATATGGGAAACTGCTTTCCTTCTCCGAACAGGAGTTAATAGACTGCGACAAGATGGACGAGGGTTGCAATGGAGGATTACCCGACACGGCTTATAGAGCTATAGAAGCACTGGGTGGCCTTGAAACTGAAGCAGATTATCCGTACGACGCAAGAGACGAAAGGTGCCATTTCAAGTCAACATTAGCCAAGGTCCAAGTTGCATCCGCCGTTAATATTTCCAGCAATGAAACGGACATGGCAAAATGGTTAGTCCAGAATGGCCCAATCTCCATTGGGATCAATGCCAATGCTATGCAGTTTTACTTTGGTGGCGTGTCCCATCCATTCAAAGTATTATGCAGTCCCAAAAATTTAGATCACGGAGTTTTGATCGTAGGATATGGCGTAAGCAGTACGTACCATTCTTTCAAATCTATATAGCGATATGTTTAAGAATATTTTGATATGCCTTTTAATATATATTTTTAGCCTACCCTCTGTTCCACAAGAAATTGCCATACTGGATAATAAAGAACAGCTGGGGCGCAAGGTGGGGCGAGCAAGGCTATTACCGTGTTTATCGCGGCGATGGCACGTGTGGCGTTAATGCTATGCCCACCAGTGCCGTAATAGCTTAACCAAAAGATCGGTTAAACCCAAAGTGTTTTTATAATAGCGATTAATTTATACCCCTTCGAAATAAAGTTATATTTTTTTTACTAACACAATATGCACGTTATATATTTCGATGGCATGAGCGATTTTATGATGATCGTATTATTTCGAATACTTTTTCGTCCTGCTATAAATTCAGAAACACCGTAAAATTTGATTATACTGCCCGTTAATATGGTCCCCCAAATATTTGCAGTTTGTAATGCAATATCGGAAGCAGCTATATCTACTAGCATGTAAATAATGAATAACTTTAGCTATTAATATTAAAGGTGAAAATTTTATAATAAAGGCATTAAATTTGTTTTACCAAAATTTGTCGGTAACATCCTTATTTAAACAGGTTGCAAGCTGCGAAGGAAAAATAAGGTATGATTCCATGTGGTTGGGAAAGAATTAGGAGAACTACGAAATTAAATTCGTATTATTTTTCAACCCTCAATTCTGCTGCACTACAAATTCTACAAATACGTGTGTCAAACATGTAAAAAAAATACTAAACGGAGGTGGAAATGTGTGCTAGTGATGGCACGGTTGAACATTGATCGCTAACGTAGAAATACTAAACGAAGCTTATGGGCATCCAAATTTTATTGATCATACTATCTGAAAACGTTAGAGGAAAATGGTAAAATGTTAAGACAACGTAAACACTGGTTGACGAGCTTGTTAAATATCTAAAATCATATTACCTTTAGTTATTCGATGGTCATAAGTAGCTGTCAGTAATATTCTAAACTAATATATATATATATAATTTTTTTTTTTATAGGCACTACCCATCCTTTTGATCACTTATAAATGATTGTAAAAAAAAACTCACATGAAAGAAGCAGCGTATTTAATACGAATGTCGTCTATATTCGCTTACATGAAAATCTGTATCCGAATAGTTACAAATGCAGTTTCATAAGACAATGTCGGTTTCTAACAACTTAAAATACATTCGAGGAATTACAATCCTAAATGTTGGACCTGAACAAATTACAGATACGAGGGCGCGTACTATTCGCTTATCAAAATCATACGAACGAACGTTTTGAAATACACGGCGACTATCATCAATAGCACACACCGCGATCCTGCAAACGAGTACCTCCAAAAAAGAAGAATAATGAAAAATCTGTTGCGATATTATTTTTATTACAATCATATACCGGGTACTTCAAAAAATTCCCGAAACGCGGTTAGGGAAACGAGTTTGTTGGTTATTGGCATAAAGTAGTAAAGAACATTAATCGGCGGAGACTAGCAAATGGTGCGATTAGCACACGCAGAGGTGACAGCAATTTCGAAGAATGGAGAGCGATCTCTGCATAAAGCGTCAAGAATATTCATACCTCTTCCGAGAGAATATCCCGATGTGTCATAGGATAAAATAATTTTGCACTTTTCATGCGCCATAGAACGAGCTAGAGCGTGTAAACGCAAGTTTGAATCGGCTCTACAATTTCGAATATTGCGTGCGTAGTTAAATACTATTTCTACGTCGATTCCAGAATTCGTGCGGCGGGGCGAAAGAACGACTTAAAAATAGCATCACCATTTATCCATTCGAGCGGGTGCGATACGGTTAGCTTTTCTCAAACTTGTCCGTCAAACGTCTCGTATCGTATCATAAATGTAAGAATATCGTTAATAATTGAACCTGTTAATCGATTTACCTTATTTTGTTACGTCATTCAAAGCGATCAAAAGCGTAGGGGAATCAAAGGCATTAATGGATAATAATCGCTAACGATGGGAAGAAAAGGAGACGGGGAAAGAGGAAAGCTCTGTACGACGGTTCCCGAATTCGCATCGGATTGTTAAAAGACCTCGGTAAATATTTCGTACAATTCGTTTTTCTTTTTTTCATCTCTTCCCTCGGAACCTGGTTCTTTAAGGAATTAAACGAAACGAGAAGATCGAACATCTATGAAATGTACGTTCGACATCGTAACGCAACGTAAGTCGGTACCGTGAACATTTTATAGTATTTACTAATAATAATTGTACGTTCCCCACTGATTATACGGTCCGTACGCCTGCGGGCCGCCTTGACCGTACTGCCAGTTTTGATAATTGGCGTAATTAGGATCCGAAGGTGGTGGATACTGTTGATAACCTTGCTGATATCCGCCCTGTCCGCCGTATTGTCCACCTTGGAATTGCTGCTGGGACTGATAAGGCCCACTCGGGCCGCTGCTGTACTGATAGGATGACTGCGACCCTACGGATGGCGGTGGTGGAACGTTCGATTGGTCCCCGGTCTTCACTTTCTTCGGTGGTGAAGAATCTCTGGAAACATAGACGTCGTTGCGTCAAGGCTTTGCTCGCTCCTCGACAAGTTTTATCCTTCGACGGAGGAGAATTTTTTTGAGAGAGGGCACACTCACGTTTTACTATCGTCGCTCTTGGTCTTCTTACGTTCCTTGGCTTGCTTGATGCATTTCTGAAATTGTTCGTGGGCCTTCAACACCTGCCGAATGTCGGGGCTGAAGTCCTCCAGGAATTCCACTTTGCGCTGAGCGAAAAGAACTCTCTGTTCGAGGTCGGCATGCTCCCTTTCTATGAACATATCCATGTATCCTATGATCTCTTGCGTGTCGACCGGATTCCTCTGTAATCCCAGGTCGATCAGCTGTAGGTATAGCCTTGGATTATCCTTATCTTTTTCGGTCGCCTGAAAATATTTTAAACGGAACGTTAACCGCCATTCGATCCGATTCGAAGGTGCATCTTGCATACGTTTACAATAGTTACGTACGTTTGCATTTATTACAGATATTTGTAAAATCGTCTTACCTTGAGTAGCACTTTAATAGCCTTGTCCACGTCGTTCTTAACTTTACACAAAAATCGTGCGTACTTAACCGCGATATTATTCGCAATCGTTCTGTTCTTGCTATTGCTAATATAATTCTCGTATAATGTACAAGCTTTCTCTAAATCGCCCCTCCTGCGCTCTAAGTTGATCCTGCGATACGCCACTTGCAACATATTCGGCAATGCATTGTCAATATTCTCTAATATGGCAGCAGCTTTCTCAAAGTTACCCTGGCCCTCCTCGAACGTCGCCCACTGCAGATGTAAATTCGGCTTTTTAAGATGATGCACCATACACGCTCTCGAGTACACGTCTCTTATTTTCTCAACATTATCACCTTTCAACGACTCTAAGTACCGAATGAACTGCAAAAAAAACAAAAAGGTAAGAATAACAACATTTGACGCGATGAAATAAAATCCATTTCGTCGAGGAATTTCATTCGGTACACTCACTCGCATCCAAAACTCATCGTAAAGAGCACACGCTATGAGGCATCTCTCGAACAATATGATTATACGATTTTGATCCTTCTGCTCGATCTCAAAGTCCAAGTACTCCTTCCAGTTCTTCAATTGACACCGTTCCAGAGGCTTGACGTGGAAGTATGGCCTCTTGATCTGCGATAGAGCACTCGTTATTCGGTACAGCGGGATGCAGGATACACGAGGATGGTAAATACGATAAAGGAAAAAGAAGAATGAGAATGGTAACGAGAAGGAATACTTACTCCTTCCTCGTAGGACCACCTGGCGGCCACCGCATTGACATTGGCCTTGTGCATCTTGCGCCTGCTGCTGATGATTTTCTCGCGAATGGCGCGAGTCTCCTCATCGGTGGGGGGCAACTCGTGGGGCGGTGGCTCCTCGCCTGGAGGCGCGTCGTCGGCGGCCGAGGCCGTTGCGGCGTCGTCCGATTTGAGCAACGCCTTAACCTCAGCCCGCAGAGCGAGAAAATCGTCGACGCTCAATATGCGATTGGGGAGGTTCGAGGAGACGAACTCTTGGAACGCCTCAAAATGCGATATATAGCCGAGCGTGGGCGTGCAGAGCAAACGATCGTACAGTGCCGTCACTCGGCTCAGACGCTTTCCCTCCAATTCCCATTTTATGTAGCTCTCCCACAGCCTGTCGGACCTGTCAAACACGCAATTACGTCAAAAGTTTACGTCTGTAAACGTACGCATTAGAATAACCGCGTAAAGTTGGAAAGCATGTTTTCGATGTTCGGCGACGAATGTGCTCTACGGGGGAATTAAGTTTGAACTTTAAGCGGGAAAAGGTGCAAACCTGAATTCCAGTCCGCAGGCTTGGATCGCCCTTTCGTACTGCTCCCGTAGCTTTTCTTCGTCCTTTTCGTACACGGTCTTGCAGTGGTTGATGTAATGGAGCCAAAGGTCGACGCTGAGGGATATAGCTTTCAAGCCTTGGTCGAATACCTGTGTTAACGATTTGTACTCGCATTTAGAACAGTTTACAACTGATTGGGCTGGTGGTGGGTAGACTTATACCTATTCTTTAGCTTTCGTTAAGCATTACGGTTTTTTTTAGCAACGTATACTCACTTATCGTACGCATACTGTAAATAAAGAGATTTAATTAACACAGAGATTGCAGAGCATTGTGCATTCACCTTAAAGTCAGGGAGTGTTCCGATCTGGGTGCCTCTGTATCTTCCGCCACATTTTCTTGCTCCCTCTCTGGCACGTGCCCGTCCTAAGTCTTTGTTTCTGACTTTGACTTAACACCCAACCCAATCTTACTTACATTAAGTAAGGTACCGCATCTTATGCTTAAGTTACAATACTTTCTGTAGTAAGCTATGTGTACAAATGCTTACAAGTAAATATTACACACATAATTTCTTGCATGATAATAACGCAAATCGAGACAACTAGCCTTCGCTTGACTTACGTATCACACGTAGAATATTTGATATAACGATATTGATAAGACAGTAATATGTAATAGTATTGTAGGTATCGCAGAATAATTAAATAAGTAGCTATTTGGTAAACGGAGAGAGTCGTATAGGTGCCGCAAGACGTGCTAGGCTGTTGGAAGGGAAAACCATATTTACGTGCGTGCACACTGCCCACGCGTCTTCCTAACTCGAGCTATTTTCATTAGATTGCGTTAATTAAATGATATAATGAGAGGTAGCCTAATAAGTCTGATAAACGAGCTGACTCACCGTTTGGACATTTTCGGGGTTGCCCTTCTTCTTCTCGTAATCTGCGAATTTCCTCCAGTAACCGTAGCAATATGGATAACGCTTCAAAAATTCGGTGTACGCCTCCCGAGCAGCCTCTGCATCGTTCTGCATAGCAAATCATGTTACAGGAGTGTTACCAAAAAAAAATCCTTCCGAACCTTCCATTTCTTTAATTTACCTCTTGATCAACGTACTGCAATAGGTATGTCCAACCCGTAAAGTCAGATGGATCTTCGTTCACCGCTTTCCAGTATTTCTCTAACTCGGGAAGAGTTTTCTTTTTCGGCGATGCTGGCTTAGTTTCTTGTTTATTGTCACCGGTATCGGCCTCTGCGGACAATGCCACTTTCTTTGCTGGTGTTTCATCATTATTCTCGGATGTCGGAGAGCTGGGATCGTATTCGCCCTCTGCGTTCAACTTGCGTTTGTCTAGATCGAGTAAAACAGTATTGTGTAATACATTGATGACCCAATAAGTCGAGACTATTTGACATCTTTTCTCTTTCCTACTTACTTCCACTTTCTACTTTATTTTTCTTCTCTGGCGTTTTGCTCAGCGACTTGGTAGCACCTTTTTTCTTTTTCTCACTATCCGGTGGTAATTCATCCTCCGACACAGACTCTGTCTCGCCCAAGTCTGCAGGAGCAGCAACTGGCAGCTCTTCGTCGGAAACTGCTTCTGTTTCGGGTTCCTGTAATCGGAAAGTTATTGAATTAACTAATTATAAATAATTAGAGATCTATGATTTTTATAAAACTATATAACATCTCACCTTAGCAGCTGCTTCGCTCGGCAATTCATCTTCTGACACAGCTTCCGTATCGGGTTCTGTCTTCTTTATAGTATTTGTGGCTTCTACCTCTACATCTGTCACTTCTGTGATCTCTAAGTGTGGACGATCAATGTCGTCCGTTGCCATTTCTATGTCTGTCTCCGCTTTATCCATAATATTATCTATAACTTCTGATGTTTCTTGCTGAGAATCATCCATTTCCATAATCTCTATTCCTGTGCCTTGGTCTGCAACGACTGTTTCTGAATCAACATCGTCCGTTTCTAAAATCTCTGTCACTTGCGTTATAGTTTGATCGTCGTCGTTTATCACTTCTTGGAAATCTATTAACACTCGTTGATGCCCGGTTTCATTGTTATTTTCTTGTTCTTCTACGCAGAGTCTTGCACTGTTGCTAAGCATATCCTCTTTATCCATGCTACTTTCTTCTATGATTATAGAATCAGCTTCCACGTTAGAATGCTCCTGTTTAAAAATCATTTTCAATACATAATTGTTATCGTCTTTTTTAAAAGAGATAATAGAATAATAGCAATGTTGAGCTTCGTTAAGAATATCCCATGCAGCATGTTTCAAGGTCCATAAATCCTACTTACGATAATTGGGGTGGAAGTCTCCAATTCCTCTATAGATTCTATAGCTTGCGCTATTTGTACAGTCTGATTCATGTTTATCTCGTGTACGGTCGTATCTTCAGAATCTTCCAGTTCCAAATGCAACATAGGAGTATCATCCTCGTTGTGTTGCTCAATGATGATATCGGTAAATCTTTGAATTCCATTCTCCGGGACACTTTCCATAATTTCTTCTTGCATTATGGTTCTCTCCTCCTGAAAAACAATTATATCTAACATATAACAATTATAACTATTTCGTTAGATGCAACAAAGACTTCATAACTTTACAGTTATAAAAATTATATATTCAACCAATACTCTTCTTTTTTTTTTTATATTATGTAGCCAATTAAAACGACAAATTAAAACGCCCTGATTGTTGAACACATTGTAGTTATAAAAATTGAATTTCATTTGCTGCTGTTTTGTACTTGCGGAAGTTACATATAAAAGTATTTACATATTCCACAGAACAACGCATAGATTGCATGACCTGGAAGTCTGATTTTTCATGCAATTTCGCAGTTGCGATACTTGCGTAGCAAAAGCGCACGTTGTCGGGCGCGCAATTTCTCGTCAGGCTTCAAAGCCGCATAAATCGAATACGGAAGATATTTCGATTTTTCGTGTACCTCAACTTCGTCGATCTCTTGAACCTTCTTCGGCGAACGCGTCGCCCTTGCAAGAAGTTTCTTTACGGGCGACTTTTTGGCCACCACGGTTGTCTTTCGTGTACGGCCGGATCTCGTCCGACGGACTGAAAGAACATAAAAGTTCCAAGAATTAAAAATGAATTACACTTGATTTATACATGTACCACGAGACGCCATTCGTTCAATGGCGGTCAACGGGAGCTTTGGCCAAACCGCCGGCCTTTTGATTCATGATTAAATAATACCGCTTATACCCAAGATCGATCGGCGATTCTATAACGCTGATCGTCCTCGCTGCAAAAGCTCCTTGACTTACCTGGTTCGGTTAACGCGATCTCACTTTCATCTCCACTTGCGGACGACATTTTTTAAAACTCTGATACAGTCTCTGGAATGTAAAACGCAGAACTGAATAGCAAAATGGCGATGGAAGGCCGGGTGGTGACGAGGGTGGTGAGAGTCTCTAAAGACGTTGAGGATCGTGGGAACTGTTTTACCATCGGTCGATATCAGTTACGCCTGTTGTGAGAAAAAATTATTATTAGCGATTAAATACGTTAGGGAATAAATCCAGCGACTGTTCAAATATACTAAACTTTATTACAAATACAAGAAACAAGCATTATGAAATAAATGTTGTAACAAGAAGATCGCAAGTACGCTTATCAAAATAAATAACGCCTTCTTCTTTGCACGACTTGAACTGGTCTAATAACATGTACGAAGTTTAGGGTATTACGCGCGATTCGGTTGACATCGGCTTGTATCATGAAACGCACTTTGTATCGGTATAATTACGCACGGTACGCATATTGGACCGTTAAATGTTTGACGATTTCTGTATAAAAACAAAGCAAACGGTAAGTAGTTTCAAGAAAATCCCCCACGTTTTATAAGGTGTGTGCTTACGTACGCATGTGCAAAAAGCTGCGAAGGGCGCAGCTGCACACAATAATCTATATATGCATTAGGGGTATGTAAGTCTCTTCGTATATATATTTTGTACACATAGTTTTCCCGCAACAACTTTCATTGATGCCAAGTGCATCGATGTTTTCGGACGACGGTCTCGGTTGAGAGTGTTCTTTACGATGCTGGTAAAGGTCTTTGGCCACTGCAACTTGCTCGTTAGGCGCGACTTCGCGACTTCGACTTTGACAACACGAAATCCTGGATCCTCGTTTAAGGGCCGCCGTACGATCAATTCGTCTTACGGAATATACCGGAGCAAGGACGTTTAATGCAGAAACCCCTGGCCGGGTTACGAATATGTAGGATAACGGTTCGAATGGTCTATTCCTTGTCAAATGTCCACTTCCATTGGGGATGACGGAACTGCCCGCCGTAATTATTTCTGGCAGGATAGTGTGCGATCGTAACGACACAAATTTGGGAATATCGACGGGAAATGTCTTACAATGATGGCGGGCGTCCGATACGAAAATTCGGCACCAAGTCGCCGAAAAAATTATGTGTAACCAAGAGCGAGAGCGGCGATAAGACCACGACCACGATCAATTGTACCAACCATCACCACAGTCATTATCATAATAGTCATCGCTTCCTCGAGACCCCTCAGCCGTCTGTGCACAAACGCAATCTATACATCGTTTCCTTCCCCCTTATACTCTTGTTCAATGTGTTGAGAACCTTGCTTTATCAACTCTTCGTCGTATTCAAGTACTTGTACACCTCGACGTCGCAACTCATACAACGGAGGCAAGCTTCCAAGCAGACCTGTCAGCTGGAGATCGTGGTCGGGCAAAAATCGACGGACAAGCTGACAAATGTGCTGAGCAATAGCGGCCAAATAGAGGGTGAAGCTATGTCGCAGATGCCGAGAAGGCCGGTCGGACCGGGCCCAGGGGATCCGCTCTTGGCTAAGCAAAAGCATCATCACAGGAGGGCCTTTGAGTTTATCAGCAAGGCGCTTAAGATTGACGAGGATAACGATGGTAGGCCGCACGGATTTTTTTTGTCGCCGCAACAATTTGTTTTTATTGCCCGATTGACGTGTATTTGACGTGGTTAGGACAAAAAGAGATGGCCATCGAACTTTACAAGAAGGGAATTGGGGAACTAGAGAAGGGGATAGCGATCGAATGCAACGGTGGACGTGGTGAAGTATGGGAACATGCGCAAAGACTGCACGATAAGATGCGTACCAATCTGGCAATGGCAAAGGACAGATTGGACTTTCTTGGTTTGTATAGACATGTTCACAGTATGTTGTACTTGTTGAGCTGTTGCATAACGTATTCAGGGTTTCGTTACTATGGTAAATCGAGGAATAATTTTCAAGAAAATTGCATTTATAAAGTACTAAGCCACGTCCATTTGACTATTGAGTATGAAGATTAAAGGATGCGATTATGGCAACAGCGCATAAAGGTGCATTTATGTATTTAGCATGACTAAATATTAATCGTACTATACTGTTTACGCGTATGTGTGAGAGTGTGTACGTATACACGAGTGAGAGTAAGTGTGTATGCATGCTCGCGTTATCTTCTTTATTTTTTTTTTTAATCATTTCACATTAAGCACATTATGTTTTTCTTCTGTGTTATATTCCTTGCCAGTCAAAATAAATAGGATTATCGATCCTATTTGATACAAATAATAATATACAAAATTGATGAATTAAACTCATACAGCAGTTTGCGTACAGCATTTCAGTAACAATCCTGCGCTCCGTATATATATAATCTTAGAAATAGGGCATTATTCGTCATTAAATTGAACAAAATAATTTGTTCAGTCGGTACGTAGCTCGTTAGCCTACTGCAGCATGGCAGAGAATGTTTTTTCCTTTTTGTAGTGAGTGTGTGTGAGCTGAAAAAACTGGATATCACCAATGAATATCGTGCTACTGGAAATAAAGCGGACAGCGAACACCCAGGAAAACATCTGAGGGCTCGGCGCAGTATACATACATTACAGACAACACTAACACCATCAAACACTAATCATGCTAAAAACACAAATAGTACACAAACGGTCAATACGGGCCAGAACACATGTACTCAAATCCCCAAGTTAAGGCCACGCTCTCCAAAAAACTATTGTGCCCATTCTGAAGGTATTGTTTGTCTGAAATTATGGGCTTAAATGCAAATATTGGTATTGCCAGTTGATTGATAAACTACATTTTATATCCTGCTTTTCCGAGAACATTATAATTTATTTTTTAGGTTTACATACGCTTGTACTGTTTGACGTAGTAAAGATTGTAGATAAGTGTTATGTATATTATATTCTATATTATTAATGTCTTATAAATAAAAATTTGCAATGCGTAGCGTACCTTTGCAGAAGGTACACTATGCACCGGAATATGAGACAATACGATAATTGCGTTATTCAATAGTATACTAACATGCACATTTTTATGTATGACTGTAAATGATATAGAACCTGTATTTTCAATCTTGCGTATGCAATATATTAGTTGATATTCTATTCAACTTGCTTGCGTCAAGGAACTGAGAGTTTGAATTATTCTGCTTTTTAAGTGGTGTGTGTAGGCCATGATTCTTAATTATATTTCCACTATATTATATTAGCATAGGCATATTCTGAACCTTCTTAGATTAGAATAGGCTTAAATCTTTTTTCCATATTTCGTATTTTGCAATAATTCCCCATATCTGTTAAAGTTATTCGAAATGCATTTGACTATAACATGAATTTTGGTTTGTACATATTCTAAATTGCACGTATTCTAATGGGTCCTTTTTTGTATTTCTACTATTGCAGCATCTGGAAGGAAATTGTCCGTTCCTGGAAAAAGGATAATGGGCACAGCAATCAGTAAGAGTCAAACGTTGCCACGCAGTATGGGCAGATCCACACCGGTTCAACCATGTCATAGAGTGACACCGATCAAACCATCTTCGACACCACCCTCCGTAAAGAGACAGTTATCCGTGCCCGGAAATGGTTCGCCTATAAGAAGGCCTGGAACGCCAACCACTTCTAACAGTAACAGAGGTACACCAAGAAAGGTACCACTGCTAAAAGGCGTTGATCCAAAACTCGCTCAAGTTATTCTCGATGAAATATTAGAAGGAGGTGCAGCTGTACAATGGGAGGATATTGCAGGACAGGAAGTACGTGGTCGTAAAAAATTTGTCCGTGCGTTATAATTATATATAAGGACTAATTATTTCAAATTCTTTGATTCTTCCAATTTACAGACGGCGAAGCAGGCCTTGCAGGAAATGGTAATACTACCTTCCTTACGGCCAGAATTGTTTACCGGATTACGTACACCAGCAAGGGGATTATTATTGTTTGGACCTCCGGGGAACGGAAAGACGTTACTGGCACGCGCCGTGGCTACACAGTGCAACGCAACTTTCTTTTCAATATCTGCAGCCAGTCTGACATCCAAATATGTCGGTGAAGGTGAAAAGTTGGTTAGAGCACTTTTTGCAATAGCGCGAGACTTACAGCCTTCTGTTATTTTCATCGACGAGGTTGACTCATTACTGAGCGAACGCAGAGATAATGAACACGAAGCTTCGAGGTAACACTTGTCGTTTTCAATACAATAAAAATACGTATTGCTCCGTGTAACACAATCCTTACTATAGGCGTTTGAAGACGGAGTTTCTAGTCGAATTCGATGGTTTGCCATGCAATCCAGAAGAAAGAGTTCTCGTTATGGCAGCTACTAATAGACCGCAAGAGTTGGACGAAGCAGCATTAAGAAGATTTACAAAGCGTGTATATGTTACATTGCCGGATTTACGTACAAGGATTCTTTTGCTTCGAAGATTGTTAGCAAAGCACAATGATCCACTGACGAATGAGGAATTAAATGAAATGGCAGTTTTGACAGAAGGCTATTCTGGAAGCGATTTAACAGGCTTAGCCAAAGACGCTGCCCTTGGACCTATTAGAGGTAAAATTTCTATGTTCGCATCCGTATACACTGATCGTAACAGGAAAGACTGAGCGGACATTGCGGGTTTGACCGGTCAGTCTATAAAGTGAAATATCCCGTTATCAATCATTTTTTCTTACGCCGTTAAAAAAATGTGCCATACTTTTCTCTACCGCAGAACTGAATCCCGATCAAGTGAAAGAACTGGATCTTAATTCCGTGCGCAACATAACAATGCAAGATTTTCGCGATTCTCTTAAGAGAATTCGCAGATCCGTATCGCCTGCCAGTTTGGCTGCTTATGAAAAATGGAGTTTCGAGTATGGGGATGTGAGTCTTTGACTTAAAAGAAAAGGCCGAAAAAGGAGCCTTCAATAATAATTATATCCGTTTTGCCGATTAATTTTGCAAGGAAAGTGCTACGATGATTACAGAATACTTCAATGTGCATTTTTGAAACATTGATATTATGTAATGTAAATATTGCGGCTTTAACACTTTTTAAGCAAATTTTTGAAAGACACGAACATCTACGTACACGATACGAATGATACATCGCAGCAAACACGAGCACTGTTTTTGAGACATTACAGCTCGCGGTGCTGTAATTCCAATAGCTTTATTCTACATGATATTACACTCCATACTCCATCCAATAATCAGGTATATAGACTTAAGTTTTAATACGTAGAGTCGATGCCGGTAAACCAGCATCTGTCCTTAGTCATTCCATATTCCGTAAAAATTCCGTAATAGTTTCTATAACGGACTTAGTCCATCTTGCATATCCATTATATCCTTGGTACAATACGTTGCATTATCGTCAGCGTATTCCTGACATTTTACTTTCAACGTTATATCCTTAAAAAATGTATGTTTCGATAAAAATTGACATTGAGCATTTAGGTCCATCACGGTTATCCGACGGATCTTGGTATCAATTGCGTTACGAACATTCAACCGCTGCTGATTCAATTATTATCGTAAGCAATATTGCGTAACATAATAAAATTATGTAGATACTGCGTCTGCATAACGAAACAGTGCACGTCCAACCAGATAATAAAACTGTAGCGTAATTGGAAAGAAGAGCGTAACAGTTGTCTGTACAGTTGACATCCACAAATATTGATGGACAGGAGGCATGTAAATCGTGTTACATGCGAGGTAGCACGTGCACATAGAATTCGCTTTGTACAAGCACTTAAACGCGTTCCATAGGTGAATTTCGAGTATACCGTTATGTTTGATGTTATTAAAAATTTTCATTTGACGTTTGTTGTAATGGGATACTATCCGATATGTAGAAAGCGGCGCCCTCGTCTGATCTGAATTTCGAGTTACTAGCTTGGCGAAGTTCTAGGAGACAACGAAGTCAAAATGTAATTGGACTGCATTAAGATCTTAGATATCTATTAATTGTAAGCGTTTATCGTCGAAAAAAAATGTGGTTGTTAACGATAAATAAGGACTATGAAAAAGTTGGCATTATATAAACGATTTTTTATATTCACGTATCGCTTCCAATGCTCAAGTATACATGGCAATCGTGCTTATACATTATGATTGCTAAATCTATTCGACTCTTCGAAACCGTATTTCGCACGGATCATGGTGATTATAAGCTATATTCTTTCGTGTATATACTTGCTCTAATCTGTACAAATCATGATGTATCGTGCAAGTCGAAGATATAAGCTAAACACAAGGTGATCGTATTATGCTATAAGCAAAGTAATAAGAGTAAAGTGTTGTCGGATGAGTCTCCATTATTTATTTAAAACGATGACAAGGCTTTAAACTGGTTGGAAATTAATTTAATCCGTACGATAAATAGATATATGTAAAAAAAAAAAGCATGCATAGATCGCGCAGAAACAGCGGCTGCAAATTGTATTTAAATACAAAACACGATTGTATAAACGTTTATGGCTTTACAATCGTGCGACCTTGTCATCTTATCACTCGGTCGTGGTAAAGAAGATTCCATCGCTAGTCAGAGCTTCGGAGGTGTAGAAACTCTTACAAAACGTAACATTACACACCGCTAAGCGTGCACCGAGTTTTTCTCTCTGTAGCCTGTATTAATACTACAAAAGAAAAAAAAAAAAGAAAGAAAGAAAGAAAGAAAAAAGAAAAAAATACGGTTGACGCCCGGAAAAAGCATGCCTCGGCTTTTACGATAAATACGTTGTTTCAGCCGTACAACTTTGCACTTCAGCATTAATGCTAGCATCAAAGGTCGATGTACGAGCGATGCGAGTGATCTTGGATTCGACTCTGTTGAGCCGATTATAAGCGGTACAATCTGATTAGGAATAAATATAAATGGGCACAACATCGACGGCATCATCTTTGTTGGTTCTTAACATTCCAAATACGACTAGCAGAGTAACAGTATTGTATCGACTCGCTCAATTCCTCATTTTTTCAAGACATTATGCGTTTTTCTTTTTTCGTAATTTTTTTTCTCGCACTGCCCGAATTTGTTGTATTCAATGTTACATTAAATAATTTCATGTGTACACACACACACACACACACACACACACACACACACACACACACACACACACACACACACACACACACACACACACACACACACACACACACACACACACACACACACACACACAC
>JBCFXI010001986.1:0-33494 GCA_038496175.1 Ampulex compressa | reverse complement strand
CCAGAGCTACGGTATACATATCACATAGAAAAACCAGAGGTGATGGGCGGGATTCGAACCCGGGTCTGCCGCGTGGCAGTCTGAGCCTCTATCCACTACACCACCGTAGCTCTAAAATCGTAATTTTATGGTTTTTATTTTAATTTGTAGAAAATATAAAGTAATAAAGAAAAGATTGATGTGTTATTACCTATATAGTGCAACATAACATAACATAATATAATTTTGTTGTTCCTTGTGCATACTATGTTAAAAATATAGAGGGTGAATGTTAAAATTGACTAGTGTCCGAGTAATTTGGTGACCGACTATATGTCAAACAATTTATCTGGAGTTCACCGCATCCCTTTACACGGAAGCGTTTTTATAAGTTCTAAGTAGATTTATCACACGCAACAGTTAAAAGAAATAACAATCCTGTGAAGGTTGAAGATGTTGTCCTGATAGCCCAGGATAATCACAAATCATTGGACTGGCCGTTGGACCGAGTCATCAAAGTCTTTTTTGGCAAAGATGGAGTTGTAAAGGTAGTCAGAGTGAGGACTGCTATGAGAAAACTTGTACGCTCTGTTTAGCGTCTATGTCTTTTGAAAACAGTGTAGGAGGTGACAAGACAGGATAGGGACGAATCGAACAACGTCCAAAATAGAAGTAACGAGACAACTCCAAAAACGGTTTTCAACTCCATGCGTACTAGAAGCGGATGACATGCGAAAACTAAACAGATGTGGATATTAGTCGTTTTCTTCAACAGTAGTTTATTTTCAACATTAATATATTTCATTGGATTAATATGCAATGTTGTTGTTTCGTATTACACTCGAATGTTTCGTTAAGTTCTGAAACATCCTTCTCGCTTTTCGCACTTCAGCTGGGAGGGATATTAGAAGCGATAGTTTGAATATAGTGCGGCTAAGACTGCGGTGGCGTGTTATTGAGTTTTATGTACTGGAGAAGAGCGTGTACGTTACATCGTTGGAAGTAACAGGTGTGTAATCGAAAAAGATTGAGTGATAACGTGTTTACGACATAAGCTGTGCAATTCCGTTATCCAAACAAAGTCCACCATTATTATACGTCACAGCGACTGACTGTCTTGAAAGATATAATACTCACTTGAAAATATTGTTAATATGACGCTTAAATTTTTAAAGTGCGTTTAATTAAATATCCTGGGGTAGAGTTTCAGAGTTTGCAGTAAATACGTAATTACTCGGCTGCATTTTCGGATAAAATATCGTCCTGCCGGTTGCCAGATTACCCTTCATCGGTCATTTTGGAATGTCGTACATGACAGAGACAATAGGAGGACATGCGTGGTATTGGTGGCTGACAGTTGCGTTTGAATTGGAGAAAAAACGTTTTATTACTTGAAGAATAGGTTTTTCAAATGACGTGTCGATCTGTCATGCACGTTCGATTATGTTTAACGATTAGCTCGTTTCCTATCGCTTATTGTTCGATGGCGTTTCAACGCTTGATCATGACCATGGCAGGGCGTTGAATATCGATTCTCCGTTCCATTACTGTATATCTTTTTGGTTTTTGCTGATTTTAATGATCTTATGTTAACATATATCGTGTTTGGATAGACACGACTATGTCTTGGCACTTGTAATCTTGATATCAGTTTATACTTATGTTCTTATTGCTTTTATAATTTTACCGTAATCGTTGAACACGTGCTACGCTCATTTTTCACGCAGTTATTGTCAACTGCGAGCTTGTGGTTACGTAAATATTTTCCTTTGCAGAATATATCCGATATTCCTGTATAATTTAAGTCGGTATGACATACGTTTAAAGTATAGATTTTAACATTGTACTGAACTTTCAGCCACGTTACGACACTCGCCCTTTATTCTTATATCTCGTTCTTTCGAACCTGCACTTACCATTGCATTAAGCTTTCATTATGTTCTCCCCCCTTTTCTCCCTTATTATACAATGACTTTAATGATTTTATTTTTCTTGTTATATTGCCTTGAACTATATACATTTTTGTAATTCCATTAACATTCTTCCGAGAAAGGCCATAGATCAATCGGCCGAAAAGTAATAAGGTACTTTGATTCACCAATACCCTTTCTGCCCAACGCAAGATCAAAATAAGAAACTTTGAAGATTGTTGGTACTACTAGGCGCCTACGTCGTCCTATAAGTGTTAATAAACGTACCAAGATTTAATTTCTATCTCAACCGCAACCGGTCAAATGGCCGGTTTTTAGATAAGGACTATTTTTCCTGATTGAATGGAAAAATATTTATTTTGGTAAGGAAATATTAAACAAAATGACTTTAAGATAACAATTCGACAAAAATGTACTTCTTCCGTTATTATAAAAAACAGTACTTAATAATATTAAATTTAATATTCACTAAATACTAAATATGTACCTTGTGCATATCAAATTACAGCAAACGCAACTAATTTCACTCGAAATAGACTCCATTCAGTTTCGAAATCTCGATTTGCTGCTTTTATTGTGCATATGTTGTTTTCCATAATGTGGTTGTCAATAATTAACGAAAATGTAGTCTTCATCTTGCCCTTCATAATATTACGTTTTGCATACCCCGTTGGACCTGATTCATCTCTGAAAATGTTATGAAGTGCTACTATACTCTTCCAGGTGTAGCATTTATTTGTTTTTTTTCCATACAGTACCACCAATTGAACTATGCTGATCATTTTTTTCATTTTCTTCGTCAGAATATGGGAGCAATTTCATTGTTTTTCGTCCTCAACGTTTAGTCACAATATTTTCTGCCTTATCGTTGGTATCTGTAGACTCAAACTTATTGTCTAATAGATCGTTGTCATTTCCAAATAGTGTATCTTCACTTTCAGACTCTTTAATTATTTGACATTTTTCAGTCACTTGGAATCTTTTGATTATTTTGACATTTTTTTGGGTAAACGATAATAATAATATAACGGCAATGGAGTCACGCCCTTAAAAGCAAAATATAAACTAGCTACCAATAATATTTAGTTATTTTTTACCTCTTCTTTCTGCTAAAACCACACTTGCAACTTGAAATTTTAGACACTTTATTAAAATTCAAGTATTTCAACATTATAATACCAGAATACCTTTTCCACATTATAATACCCAGGGTTCCTTATAATTCAATATAATTCAACCCTCCGCTCTGAAGTATGCATTTTAAGTAGATATGTATGGCCGCACGCGTTCCATTGTACCTTACAAGTTGCGTGATTAAATATTTAGATTAGAATCTGGTTATGTAATTTTTTTCAATAAAATATAGAAATAAGGTTGTCGAAGAATGGATAAAACGATTAAAAAATGATATCAAGCTTAATCACGGAAGTAATTATGAGATACACTTCGCAAAACATTTCTTCACAATCGATTTTAACACGATACCTACTTTAAATTCTCATAGTTTTTCATTTTTCGTCTACAAGTAACTTTCTGAACAACATGACTGCTACTGTTCAAGCCCGTACATTTCCAAGTACATTAATTCGTAGATTAAAACAGGATACTCCGTATAACATGTCTCTGGCGTGTTCCTTATCGCGTTTTGGAAGCCACCGACACTCATAAATTTAAACGGAGGAGCCTAGCTTTTCTTATGTGTAAGCTATAAGGCTTAAAAGCGCTGGCCTCCTTTGTTTCGTGGATTTATGCCTACGAGCGTGGCCGTCTTTTGTTTATAGTCTAAAAGGCGTTGGCGGTATAACTTTACAATCCAGATCAGGGGAACACGAGGAGTACTATTCGTGACGCCTACCATCGTTTTGTTATCGTCGGTGTTCAATCATCGTGACGGATAGACATGCTCATCGTGCATGTGGCCTGGCAAACATATATTTCCTACGCAGTTATCTAGTCTAATGGATTGCCTCTTGAATGGTGAAAATTATAGAGCGATGTTTTAAAGCAAGTATTTATGGACATATGTATATATTTTATTGGAAAAACTATATATGCTAATAAAGTTAAAGATTAGCATCATTTTATGAGGAATGTGTAAGTACGTAACATAATTGTGTTTAGAACACTATGTTGCAAAAAGTGTATATTTATATTTTACCGAAAGAATTAAGAAAGAGAAAAAAGTTAGTTAATAGTATAACTATATCAGATACATATATAACTTAACCACTGATTCTATAAGAAATATGCATGGGTTGACATGGGCACAAAAGAGGTCTTTTGCTTGGCACGGCTCTTTTCACCTTTGAAGACCGATGTTTAGACTGTGAAGTCACGCGTTACAAAGGAGTGAAATCCTCGTATTTAGGGGGGATTTACTGCACTCCACGTTTTACTGTTTCAACGTACCACGATTCTATTTGTTTACATCCGTGTTTCGAGGATTATCGCCCACTTCGCACTATCTTATTTGGTCTCCAAACATTTCATTCATTACTTTCGCCACGTGTGAGAAGTGTATACCTATAAATGTGATTAATTCGACACGCATTACTGCTGTTGATTATTTTTTTAGTCGCCAATAGTAATTTTATTCTATTTACGGATAAGTATAAAAAATTGCTCAATCCATTATCTAAGTTTGCCAATTATATTTAGTATCGTTTACTACACCACAAATTACAATTTTAATAAAATTCCGCATTTTATTAGAAAATGTTAAGTGTTTTGTTTTTAACTTCGAATTTGTAATAAAAGTTATTGAAATCATTTCTAGCGACAAATAAGTACCTGCATGCATCTATGAGTTAAACGATACAACTCTTTATACATAAATACATGAACATTAATTCTTAGTATTTGAATACTGCCATATTACAATGAATTACGTGATAATAGCTATTTAAGTTATAGTAAATATTGTATGGGGTCTATATACAGGAAGCGTTCCATGAGTATCACTTAGCATGGATATAAATTTTTACATGTAGCGGTAGGAGACACTGTTTTATTGCCTCGCAGCTTGTCTTAGTACTTTGTCGAATAAAGAAGATCACGCACAAAAAAGATTGGTCCAACATTTAAAAATCAGCGTGAAAAATATCGTCTTTAACGTTTTGAATTTCTTTTATCTGAAATATTTGTTAATATCTTGATGAGATTTAGTTCATCAAAATGCGACCGAACACAATATAATTGCGACCGCATTTACTTATTTAATACTTATTAAATAATTCAATAGTATACAATAACAAATCATCAATGATATAAGAAACGCGCGATGTTATAACAATTATATTTTCAATAAAGCAGATATCGTTATTAGAAAACTATCAACTATGTAAATACGATACAATAGATCACTATTGGAATTAGTCTTGATAAAAGATATTAAGAAAATATGCTTAGTATCTATATCTAATTGTATTATAATGAATATCAGCATAAATAACATAATCGGTTTTATGCGATTACTCTTGTGGGAATGTGAAAATGATCCGATCTGAGAACGAATAAATATTTTAAGGAGCACAAGTGCGTACGACCGAAGGGAGAGTGTTTGCGCTATAAGGTGATGAAAGAAGAGCAATGGAGAGGGAGTGGCATGATTTTGTGTGACGAATGGTGATGCATGGAAGACACATGGACGAAGGTCGTGTAAATTTGTACGAATGAGAGGTCGTGTGAGCATAAAGTTATATCATCCGTATCATAGTAATATCAATAAAGTATATTCATTTATCAATACAAGTTGCTGGCGAAAAATACTTGAACAGGAGACAATTAGTTCAAAGTTCGACCACTCGAAGGATATTTTTCTGTATGTTGCGTTATAACGAGTTTTCGACATTTCGACGTTAGCATAATAAACGGACATTACTAACTGCACCAGAATAACATTTACCATATCGTTCGAATATCGAAGAGTTCTACATTATATTTGCAAAATAATATTCCTTGATACTAAAAGTAATATTGTGTTTGCAGTTTTGAAGCCATTTATAAGCATCTCATATGGCGATTGCCTGTAACAAATAAAAGCAAATTATAGATGCACCATATATATTTTAACTATTTTCGAATGATATAAAAAAGCAGTTACAGTATTTCTTTTTATCTACATCACATTAATCAAGTTGATTATTAAACTTTTACTATGAATTGTAAAAATCGTTATTGCTTACCAAATAAATTGATCTGTCAAGTCTAGCATCATAAATAGTTTCACTGGTACATGTGGCATAAAATCTTATACAAATACACAATCTTATTTGTAAAATTCATTAAGTGATAGGTTTCGATATCGTAATTATGCGCCAATTGGACAAAAAATATTCCAATTATTAACAACCACCATTACAAACTCCTCTAATGAGTTAAGAAATACTTCTATTTCTCCTCTGATTAAGACTCCACTCGTAGATACATCTCGCGGATTTTACCCGTTACGAATTAACGGATATTGGTAAAACACGATAGCTCTTGCAAACTACAAACTGATAATTTGTACTTTAATTTAAACGTCTACTATTACAGATAATTTAAGTTACGAGATGTGATAATTATATAAACGGAAAGGGCTGATAACAATTTATAACTAGATTTTAATTATGTTCTGTTGGAGAATTAATTTGGGACATATTGTTCTGGATCGGAGCAACCTTCGAAAGCGCTGCACGGAAAACAGCAATAAAAGTTCTCGGATAAGCAAGAAGTGTAGTGGTGTTGGTAAAACAGTGCAGATAAAAATATGGCGCATTAAGAAAAGATTGAAGTGTATACAGAGAACTATTACAACTTTGATAATGAATGAGAGTCGTGGTTCAGAATGAAATTGCGCATCGTACTTTTGAACAAATCGCTACGTTGTACTTCTTAGTTCTCCACCAAAGTCTCTATCAAAACCTTATCCTCGCAAAACTCAATACCTTTTTTACAAAACTTCTCCTTGAACTCGACTAAAAACCAAACTTATGCCTACGTACACTGTCTTATATACTAGTATTGTCGCCTTACTCCTTGGCTGCCCTTAGGAATTTTCTTTTATTTTCTATGCGGCGGGTGGACTATTCCTATTTCAGATAAACGCCACGGCTGTAAAACTGTGTATACCATATAAGTGTATATTTGTTTTACGCGTATTTCCCAAAATTCGGGAAAGGAATAAAAGTGGAGACAATGGGAAGCCGCCTTCTCGCAAGCGCGTATTTTTGCCACTGTTTTGTATTTCAACTAATTAGGCACGGGAATTTTGGTAATGCTCAAATGAGGAAAACCCGAAATAGGAATTAATACTCGGCATTTTGTTTATTCCGAGTGATGGAACCCGCGGGCGAGTGGACGCGAGAAACGTCATCCTCATTTGGCTTCTCGACGGCATGACAGGCTAAGCGTGAAATCATGACAACACAAAATTCATAATATTTTATTCTAAAAAAGATACAAAGATAAAAATTGGAATGGGAAACAATTACACAGTATTATATGTACGATGTAAATCTTCTTTCCGAGATTTTCTTTGTCATAATACCTGGTGAAACGATCTTTAAGCAATAGAAATTTCACGCTTTAATAACGGAGTGGGAATTGAAGAGCTTCGAAGAAGAATACTTACTCTTCCTTTCAACAATGCAGCACCCAGTGGAGATTCATTCTGTTGCATCTCTTCGAGAAATTTTTGTTATTATGTTTGAAAAGAATTCTAACGCGGTCTGCGCAAAATTTAATTGCATCCGCACACGTGGATCTACTTTCGTTGCATTCAATTGAATTTATTCTTCAAAAGTATAAAGAAACTGTCGCAAATCGACGTTCAGCGATGTTCCAAGACATTCGCGATTGTTGTATGTAATTAATGATGCACATCTATTTTAATTTACTTTTAATCAATGATAAGAATTTGTAATATAAGACTAATAAAGTTTATTAAACTTGAACAATCATACAGTAAGCTGTGTGAACAGGTAACTTAAATGATATTCTGTACTGGGCACTTAGTGTTTAAGCAAACTTGACTGCTAACAATATTATTACTTTGATGGTTGGTACGTGAATATGTCGCTGTGAACTGTCCCCTTGAATAATACCGTTTATTAGACACAGAGTGTTTAAGCAGACTGGCTGCTAATAATACTGTTAGTTTGACTTTTGTGAATAACTGATTGACTAAAGGAAAATGACGGTAAAGCTAGAAAAAGCGAAGGATTTGTGTACAGGGTGGACCATCCACTGGTTTGTTTTTAAATTATAGGATATGGCAACACTGGTGTGACCGATTTGCTTGAAATTTGAACTGCTGGTCAGTCTGATATTCCGCGGCACGAAACAATCATCTTTTCGCTTGAGGAGCGTTTCGAAATATTAAAAACTTATTTTCAAAGTCAGTGTCGTGTAGCCGAAACCATGCGAATTTTGAAAAGAAATATGGGTCGTGAAAAAGCGTCAAGCGGAACCGCTGTAATGAAATTGGTGATGAAAGTTCGTGAGACAGGCTTGCTATTGAGTAACAGAAGTGGTCTCCAAGCTCGGACAGTGCGCTCTCCCGAGAATATTGAGACTGTGACCTGTAGTGTGAGACAGAATCCATCGACCTCAACTCGACACCGATTGCAACAACTGGCCATTAGTCGTACCAGCCTGAGAAGAGTACTGCATAAAGACCTCGGATTATTTACCTACAAGGTCCAGATGACTCAGGAGTTGAAAGCAAATGACCATCCATTTCGATATCAGTTCGCTGTGTAGGCCATAGACCAGTTCAATAATGACAACCGAATAACCAGCCGTTTTGGAGATGTCAATTGGCCTGCGCGGAGCTGCGATTTGACACCGTTAAACTTTTTTCTATGGGGTGCCATTAAAGATCGATGTTATGAGGATAATCCAGAGACAACTCCAGCTTTAAAACATAACATCGCGACTCTTATTAGAGAGATAGGCGGCAAAATCATCGAAAAAGTACTTGAAAACTGGAATCGCAGGCCGGCTTACTGTAAGGCCAGCAGAGGGAGCCACATGAACGAAATTGTTTTTCATTCTTAAATCGAAGACTCCAACCTTCACGATAAAAAAAATGTTGTTTTAAATATTGATGTAGACTCATTTTATAGCGTTTTTAAAAACAAACTTTTAAATGGCCCACCCTTTATAAGGAGATTAGACCCAAAAATTACGGAAAGGGAAATAATATATCTTGCTTGCTTATGCGTGGTTATAAATTCTTCCCGTCAAGTCCAAATGTCAATATTTTTATTTTAAAAGGCCCTGCATCTGGTTGGTGTTATAAAGACAAAATGGAAGGCTCAAAAGCGGGTTTTGCTGATTAAGAGCAGTGAATACTCGAGACCCTTCATTTCAAAATGGGACCCTTGAATATACTGTTTAGTATGATGTTCCTAAATATCTAACCAGCTGCAGATTGCTCGGAAAATTTGTAGAGCGGTCAACAGTTTTGCGTCACCATGTTTCCGTATTTAGGTTCTGTACCCTAAGAAGGTACTGTGAAGTATGTGCATATACGCTTTCTGTAATAGCTTCGCAAAAATTGATCCGAATTTTTTGCAATTCTCCAGTGTATCATAGTTACAATCTTAACTGCACGATAAAACATGCCACGCAACTTACATCAAAAAAGAACGCATGAAGTGCTTTCACAATGGTCTTATTGTTTCTGTACTCTATTGAACAAAATAGATCAAGAATACTTGTATACGAAAGTATGCGATGAGCGCGAATGCTTTATATAATATGGTCAAATTTGAAAAGATGAACACTCAAGCCTAAGAACCTAGAAAGAGGTTTTTGAAGTTCGTACTGAAACGTTGGGCGGTACAATCCGACACTAGTGCTATGTTATAAAAGTAGAGTTGGAAACGTAATATGCTTTTGATAAACTTATTTTGTTATTTATAGTTACAGAAGTTTGGCCGGTTTGAGTGACGTATATGATATAAGCAGCAATGAAGACGAATTCCATATAAACATTCTTCTTCATATATAACATTAGAAAAAGTAAATGGAACTGCTTTGTCTGCTGATACACAGAAATACCAGATGGAAGACTCTCTTACGTCCTGAAGCACCGTAATTCTTCAAAATGAATTTCACAGTGACGTATATTCCGCTTATACTGATGCGTGACAGTGTTGCAAACTTGATACGTTTGATCGAGTCGAATTGAAATGCAGAAAAGATTGATGACGACTGATTGTTGCTACTAACAGTGTTGTACTGTGCTCGATATTTTGGAATTACGTGAATAATCATGATATAATAAAGTTAAAAAGCTAGTTATCCCCCTACGTAGCTCGTTGCGTGACATAACGAGTGGGCTAAAGATATTTCCTTTATCACTGCCTTCGTGCTACGCTACGTGATTACTACGCAAATCTGATGTTAATTGACGATTCGTGCGTCCGATGGAATTTGACGACTACGTGCGTCCGATGTGATTTGACGACTCGTGCGTCCGATGTAATTTGATGAGTACGTGCGTCCGACGTGATTTGTCAGACACACTGGTGTGGCTCGGCTTGTAATTTTTAAAAGGAATGTAATAATAATTTAGCTGCGCAAGAGATAGTTTTATCAACCTCGTCGGTTAATATTTAAAAGTTTCTTCATAAATCGCGAATTTTCCTATCTACTTTGAGTGTCTTCCCGTGACTTCTTTAATTCGATTGATCGGGCTGTATTTTCAGATAAAATGCAGCCTTGCCGGTTTCTTAGCTGAGGGTTTTTAGAAAATTACACGTGATATAGACAAAACAGAATGCACATGATCCTCGTGGAAGGAATGCTACACTGAGGCCAAAGGAACTCCAAATGTGTTATTACTTAGAAAACCTCTGGAATTACCTAAAGGTCCAGTAAAGAGCGAATAAAAATAGGGTAGATCCACTTAGCATTTAGATCTTAATGGAAGGAATGCTACACTCAGGCCAAAGAAACTTCAAATGTTTTATTACTTAGAGAACCTCTGGAATTACCTAGAGGTCCGGTAAAAAGTGAACAAAAATAGGGTAGATCCACTTAGCACCGCTTCGACCTTTGGAGCAACAAAGTAACAACCAAGTTTTTTCTGTTGCCTTTATTATTGTTTGTTTAATGCGATGAATTTTGTATTGGCCGCTATTTTGTAGAATTGTAAACAGGCAGTATCAAAAGGTGATAATATTCTCGCTAGCAGTTGTGTCGTAATTCACGGTTCGACGCGCGATGCGAAATTGAACGGGACTGTGGAAAATTTGGGCCATGAACCATCACCGCAGTGCGCGAGAGTTTACCATTTACCTTCTGAATCTATATTTTATTTTAGGTACAATGGTGACATTTTCAACTATTTCCGACAGTCACATAACTGAGATTTTATAATGTCTAAATTTTTACTATCCCAGATCAAAATTCACCCACGACATAGTCTGACTCTTCGATTAATTTTTTCGAAGTGACGTTAATAAGAAATCAAAAAATATCTTGGTAGAATGGTATCATAAACCTACTTCATCAAGAAAGTATATCAACTCCTCCTCTCACTACCATGCCTCGCATAAGTTTGGTGTCATCACGAGTCTGATTGATCGTACTATTTTACTATATGAACCAACATTCCTCAAAGATAATATCCAATTAGTGAAACGTGTTATATATAAAAATGATTTTCCTGGCCTCTTCAGTAACATCATTATAAAAACCAGAATGATAAAGCTCAAATATTCAAAACTGTCCGTATATTGTCCTTAGCAAGTCTAAAGATATAGACAAATTGATAGCCATTCCTTATGTTGGAGAAAAATTTACAGTTTATCTAGTGCTACTCGACAGTGTCAGATGCTAGCACCGCTTGGAACGTTGTTCTCAAAGCGCTTGCCGCACTTTCAAGAACTATGATGCATCGTCCGGTTAGCAACTGTTTCAGGACAAGTCTCATCCAACCGCTCTCAATATCTCATTAAACATCGCCGCTCTTATGTCTGTTCGGTGAATTACATCGGTTCTCTTGATTCTTTTCATTTTTACAGCTTGAAAAATGTATCTCTCCCCCTACATGTTTATCCTTGACAATCTCATTGTGTATGTATAGTTTGGAATCATAGACTTCTTCCTTTCTCATTGCACGCGGAATTTACGACTCCTCGAGTGCATGTCATTGTATATTCTTATATGATCGCATCTGCCATCATCTGCGTTACTGTATAAGCTCATTGTGAAATACTTTTGCGAATAAATGCACACGCGTGATGTCGGATTCTCAAACACCTTATATATGTCGAATATCGGACAAATTGAAAGGTTTCTTCCAAAGATTGAATATAAATACAGCCTTCATCCCGTAAACAAATTCAGTGATATAATAAAAACAGATAAAGATAAAGAATAAAGAAACAAAACCTCTAATGTAATTTATACACTTAAATTCAGCGATTGTAGTTACGGATATATGGGATAAGCCAAAAAGAAATTAGAAACGAGAATCAAAGAATATGAACATAGTGTATTGGAGAAAAATACCATTTTAACACCCCACTATCGTCACACCCAACATACTTTGATTTGAACGACACTATTATTCTCGACCATCAATCCAATTATTTTAAAAGAATAGCCGCTGAGATGTTGCACATTAAATCCGTACGCAAAGTCTTAAACGCAGAAACAAATAGAGTTATTTTAAACCGTATTTATAGTAACTTAGATAATTGGAAAGTAAAAGGTAGAGTTCCATAATCATAGTTTCAAACTCATTAAATCAAAATTCGACCCGTAGAAGGCGTTTTGGAAAGTTTTTTTGCCTCCAGTTTTTTATAATTTTATAATGCCGAATCAGTTGTGGATAAACTAAAGTACGAATAACGTCATCGTCCGTTCAATAGAATTTAAAGTATATAAAAGTCCAATTATTCTTAAAGGAACTCATTGTCTACAACTTTCCGTTTATGGTTTTAACAAATTTCTGTAATAAGCTCACCAGTTTGAGTATACACCTTTTCTTTTAAAGTGTTAAACGTTCATGTAATGTCAGCACTGTAAGTTTTAAATAACAGCCATTACAAACCTGACACATTATATAGTTTCACCGGTTTTTTCTTATGTTCTTACAATTATCTGCCCCTTTCTTTTAGATACTTTTATGCACTCTATATTTCATCATAGTATCGTAGTACACATTTTCTACTTTTTCCACTTGTATAATTTTAGAAATTGAATAGACCCTAAAAAATTGGCGGGCTTTCTGCGTACATCACCTTATCAATCTGATATATATATATTTATATCTCTTTGTAATAACTTTTATTTTTTTTTATATCATAAATGTGTTCCTTAATGTTAAAGGTTTATATACACCAAATGCCATTGCAATGAACAAAATTATTCCGTAACTATACTGTGCGATCTCTGTACACACAATTTTCTAGTCAAATGCTATTGATTCGATAGTAAAGACTCTGTGAAAAGAGTTCCGAGAGCAAAGAATTAACATATCTAGGTAATGAATTATTGAAGGTTTAAAATTATTAATTTATGTCTCAATTTACAAACACTGCCACGCATTCGTATTATACAAAAACCAAATACACGTATAAAAACAACCATTTTGCGAAAAAGCACTTTAATATAATTATATTCGACGAGTGTTGTTTGCATTTTTAAACGTAGAAATATTTGATAGCAGATATATTGTTCAAACTGTTATTAGATAATTATAAATTACATAATTACAACTATAACGCATTAATAACTTGATTCGTTAAATTTAAGCTACATTTGAAATTGTCGTTAAGTTGAAATAACCTAAAGATTTTATTGGAATCAGAATTGAATGGGGTAATTCGGTATTATCGATTTTACCGAATGTCTAAAAGAACTGGAAGTAAAGTGCAGAGCACGTCATACCGTGAAGCTTTTACATAATTAGGCAGAAAGCTTCAATCACCTCCTTTATTCGGGCTTAGAACCGGCGTGCAATCGGAATGCTAAAGTAACAGTGGTTCACGTTATGATTATGTGGCGCAGTTATGGGAAGGCACGTTTTACATACTAGAAAAATACGTAAATTTTCTATTCAAATATATGTTGGAATAACGAGACTGATATTTACAAAAATATAGGTAATATGCTGAATAATTAAAAGTAGAGCTGCGAGATATTTTTCAATGAGAGAAACTTGAACGAGAATGAATAACATATACTTTAAACACCGACGTGTAGAAAAGTTATGATCTTTCATGAAAAAGTAGTGTTATCAGTAAAAGAATATTTTAATAAACACTCTCCGAATTTGTTTGTTGAAGAGAAATAGTATATTATGAGACTTAGGGGTTTGTAATGTTAAGGCTCTAATCATCTTGTATGTACATTTGTATAATAAGAAATGCAAGAAAAGTAGTAACCATTATTTAATGCTGCAAATAATAATATGAAAAAGAAATGTAACAAATATGTCCTTCGTCTTCTCATCTTTAACATTTTCGTGATGTATTCATATTTTACTTTCAATGTTTTGAGTTTTAATATTGTATTCGTGCGTTTTGCTCTTTATTAGCTTTCTTTAATAGTTTCGTAAAAATTGATCCGAATTTTCTGCAATTCTCCAGTGTATGATAACTGAATAATCGACGATATATATGATTTTTTTAAAAAACCAGGTTAGCTTCAGAATATTTTTAGTCTTATACGAAATTACTTTTTATACGGAGCGAAACGGTGAGAAATTCAAGATTGAATGTACTAAATTATTTTTTCGTAATTTTACTCTTACGGTAAGCTGCACAAATTAATTTACTGCTTTTGCATGAAGTTAATAACATCTCTGGTTTAAATGAACGTATCTGTTTGCCATTTTTAATTATCCGAGAGTGCAAATTCTTCAAAAATGGTGTCAAAGATTTCGTAGATATAATTGTATTTCGTTCTTCATTAAATAAAGCTTCGAGTTTTTTATGAACTCGGAATCGATTTATACGCTGAATACATACAGACAGTCATAATGCGGGTATTATATCCGTTGCATAATATAGATATTATATGCGGGAATCATATATCATACTGTGATCCTTTTCTTTTTATTATCGCGCATAAATTTTTATTTATTCAACCAGCTCAGAGTGGATAATAAAAAAAGAAATAGAGGCACTAATTTAATGTTTATCAGTTGTAAGATATAATGAGATGGGCAGGGCCAATATATGAGACGTTCGGATTATGAAAGGCGAGGGTCCTTCGAAACACATAAAAGAAAACTAAATTTGATTAAAACAATAACATATATCAATAAATCAGAATAGAACGCATTGTAATGCATGTAATGATATAATGGATTATTATAGTAATAGGAATTATATATTGTAATAGATCATTATTATATAATTAATTATTTAAAATAGACTTACCTCGAAAGTCTTAGTCAAATATCGTTGGGGCACAGACTACTAGTACGTAAACATAATGCGCTAAGCGCTCATGTCCTTGAAGGCGCACGCTTATTACGGGTTCCGACGGAGGGTCTTGAACGCTCCTATGGTCGTCGAGGAGAAAATTTTCCTCACCAGCAACAAAGTATTTTTTTCGCTACTACAGTTGTTTTGGGTGTAAACTCGGGATCAGTCGAATAGAAGGCCCTGTGAACTGACTTTAACAACTACTCGAAGAAGAGTGATACCGAAATTTGACAACCACTACCTCGCTTCCTCAGGGGCTTCCAACGACACTTCCTTTAGGTGATAAAAATTTATACCTCGATGTCTTCGACGTGTTTACCTCGATGTCTTTAGTACTCTCTACAGTTGCCGCGAATGTAACTGAATGGTTACAATGCAATATACATATATACACACATATAATATATGCAGGCGTCTCGGAAGAAATTGGACTGTTAGGTTACTGCGTCGGGAATCAAAGCACGAATTATTGGCTGGCCGAGCGACTATTTTATCAAGCTACACAGACCCTCCGGTTAAATGTTTTCACGAATGCCTATTTTGTTGTGGTTATGGAGCAGTTCGATCCTATGTATTGTTACGCCGACTCAAAACACGTAGCAATCGAGCAGGATCGCATCAGACTATGATCAAACAGAATAGCATGCTTGATCATGAATACTGTTGTCAACGAACGACGACAGTTGTTGGTAACAATAGAGAGCCGCACGGACGATCCCGTGTAATGATTACGAAATTATTACAACCCATATTGAATCATTGTAAATAAGAGTTTGTTATTTGTTAAACTGTGTTTTTGTGTTGAGCTAGTTATGAGTACTTTCAGAAGTATTTTCCGGTATCAGAAATACATATATAATTGAAACTCTCTATCTAATACTTGTACCGCACGTTGAATATTATTTCTTTATTGTTTGATTCTATTTGCAGATCCTTTGTTTCTTTTTTATGCGTCGTATTCTTTTTGCCCGTCAGAATATGAAATCGCACATGCGATAAACCACGATTTTGTGGGATAAAAAATGCATTACATAAGGTCCAAGGTAAATGGTTAAAGTAAGGTTGTTTATTGCTGAGTTTCGTAGAATATTGCGTCCCATTCCTAAATCGGATGCTGTAGTATTGATGGTTATATAGCTCCATGAATGTTTGATTATCACTTAAGATTTCGGGGAGCGAGAGCCTGAAATTCCAGAACGGATTTGTTTTAAATATTCAAGAAAACCGAGGAAGTGGTCTATCGATCTCGCGTGATATGGGATTATCAAAAGCCGTCCCTATTCACAAATGCGTGTTTATAATTACTTGACCTAAATACGTGAGTAATGGAAGGTTTAGAGTTAATTAAGGTCGTCATACGGAATCTGATTCCACTTACTCCTCCCATAAAAAAGCACTTTTAACATTTGATACGATCTCGGTCGGTGTAGGCGAGAGAGTAAGCTCGTTATATCAGTTTTCACGATTACTTTACTTACGCCACTTGCTTATAAACAATTCTTTTGCTTTCTGTTTGATATTCTTCGGGAATAAGAAGAAATATTCTGTACCCTCTTTGTCTAAAGTTGCAAATAAATATAATATCGTTATACGAAAAGCACAATTAAAAAAGATAAATCTATCACATAAGGTATATGTTTTTGTCAATAATTGTGAAATGTTTCTTTAAAGCACGGAGTATAAATATACGGGGCCCGATAGGTACAGAAGTGCGCAATAAGCAAGATAGCGTCAGAACAGAAAACAAGAAAGAAATGCGTTTTGCAAGAATAACCGAGAGGAGGTAGTATGGCGGGAGTCGTCAGTCAGTATTGCTAGCAAACGAGAACGACAATTGAAATCGAAAAGGAGTCTCACATTCTTTCATGTAACCTAACGAACAATTTTTTTTTTTAGATAAATATTATAATATGATACATAATTCCAATGTTTTATGCAACCTGACAATGTTTAAGCATAATAAAGCAATTTTTTCCCGTTGCAAATTTTTTTTTAGGTTTATTATTTTATTTTACATTTTAGAAAGGATGAGATGGTAAATAAATGTGAATAAAAAAGAGGTGTGGTGAAGTATCGAAAAAACACACGGAATTAAAAAGTTTTATAATTTACTGATCCTTGCAGAAAAAAATTATTACGCGACGTTATTGTCCTGTGCAAAATCCTTTTTTTTCACTTCTACGAGGTGCATCTGAATTCTCACTATAGACTATACGGGCTTATAGTCGGATCCAAGACGTTTACGTTTGGCATATTGTGGAATTTATTAGAGTTGCAGGAAAGTGGCGAGACTCAAGTATTTTTTCATCAGCGACTTGTATTGATAAGTGAATTAATACATCTATTGCTAAGTGAATACTTTAAATCTACTCATTTTGACACTCACTCAGTGTTCTTTGAATCTCAACTTTTATTCTATATCATAACTCTTTAGTCTGACTATGTACTCTGACTCTTTACTCTACGACTCTATATTCTGTCACTTCTGCTCTATGATTTAGACTCAGTACTCCGTGAGTCTGTTTTTGTGATTCTTACTCTGTGTCTCTCTATCGTCTTCCGGGCTACTCCGCCCTTTCATTCGTATACAATTACACAACCGTCGTTCACGTGCATTCCTCAAAACCATGTGTCACTCAAAGTTATATCACGCAGTTCGTCCTAATTGCTCTTCTTTCGCGGTGTTCCGTAATCGCTATACCCGTTTTGTGCGGCCCTGTGCACTGTATTCTGCTACTGATTCGTTTTTGTTTGTGGGCGCCATCTTCGACGTTTTTATATACTTCCGTGTCTGCAGTGTACGCTGCTTCATGCTGCTTGCGACGCTCGCTTCGTTACTTTTTTCAATACTACATGGTGGAATGCATGCACGCTCTTCTTTCTTTTTTTGCATCACAGTTAAGTCATCATTAATAGCAATTCCATTAATTAATAGTAGCACCGTTGTATTCATTTACTGAATAATTACTTATATGTATAAAAATTAGTAAGCGCATTCTTTACGACCATGCTATTACGTGAAAGGCCAACCGTCGGCGGTACACAAATAATTTACAGCCGCCTTACATCTCAAACATACTTTCTTCGGTCACACCCTTAAGTTCTGTAATGAGAATTTAGATACAGCTTGTATACAACGCAAAGTAAATTCTAGAAAGGTTAAATACGAATTAACAAACGTACTTTATTACTGAAAGTACTGTATTTTAATGACATAGATTTCTCCGCAAATGTATTGATATTACCTTGCTCCTTCCAAGTCAAACATAGATCAAAATACGTGCTTCCAAGACAAAACCAACTTTCAAAAAAATCAACCACCATACAACCAACCACTACACCATAGAATTCAGTACAAATCAGATGCACTTAGTGGAGGATCATACACAAATTTCTTAAAAGTTAAACGTTATACAAAAAGAAAACTATTCTTTTGCCGCATGAATTATCCAATTTCCAATTATCCAAAGATGTAAGACAATTCTGCGGGCAAATGCGATATATTTATAATACACACTAGAATGGACCTAACACGCAATTTTACGGAAATTTATAATATAGCAATTAAAAAAACATAAATAAATCATTGACTTTATTCAAAGAGCGATGCAGAAACTCGGACTTTTGTATGAAAGATCAACATTTTAATTCCCCTCTCACTCCTGAATTACATTTTATGTGTTATAAGCATTCTATATTCGGCGACCATAAACTCACCTTGAAGCAAGATATATGATAATAGCAATTAATATCAGAGTATATCCAAGCAAAGAGACACCTTGTGAATTTACTACGACGATGTACTAAACAAAGACTGGCTATTAACGATAAGTCAAAATCATAATTTTAATTTATAATTATCGCTGTTAGATTTGTTTATGCCATATTATATACTGTAATAACGAATCCTAATGTAAATGACCATAACAATGAATATAAAAAATCAAACAAACGTACGTACTTAGATTCATCGCTTAGAAAGTCCAACTTCATTTAATCGCGTATATGATTTCATAATCCATGTAGCCATTCAATTTACGAAAGTCATTTCTATTACACGCATTGGATTCGATATATCAAATAAAACAACATAAGTGACCAAAAAAACTGGAAAGGATGAAACTCTTTAACACATTTGCTGTTTTGTACATTGCACGTATTTCCATCCATTTTGATCAATTAAAATTCAAATTAATAAATTAGATTATTAGACATGTTCCATTATTTGATTAGATATGTATGTAAGCGTGTGTTGTCAGTTTAAATAAATATAATAGAAAAATATTGCAAAGACAGTATTTACATTCAGACTCTAGCGGATACGTGTCACAGCCATATCAAAATTTCATTAGGTAAAACTTTTCTACTATATCTTCGCCTCGAGCGATCATGCTTCAGTGATTAAAGCGGTCGGTTTTATTTTATGCATGTAGCAAAATCGCGGTGGACCGAATTTTTCTGCTCGCATTCGTCCTATTTCCCGATTCAACCCAGTGTACGGTCACTAGATTTTACGGGGCACGTATCTGCTGTTCCAATTTTGTAAAACTACATGAAGACAAGTAAAATTTACTTTTTTTTATAGTAGCCACGATCTGTTTTTGTACCCATGAACAGTTTTCCTCAAATTTACTATTTTATCACTAAAATACTCTCAAAGAGACATTTAGAATTGTAAGTGATGTAGCGATGCTTATGCATGTCGATTTCATGAAAAGTAATAAAATCCACGGTTATTAAAAATAATTACTCACACATTTGCTGTTTATTTACATTATAAAATAAATCGTATTTGTGACGTCTGAAATTGTCGACATAAAATGTAACAATAACAATTATTTGTTATCGATTTATTAACGATAAAAATTATTAATTTATCATTATAGTTTATAAAATGTTCTTAGTAACTGTGCATTTAAAGCGTTTAAGACATATTTAATTTTCAACATTTTATTGCGACAATACCACTACAAAGTCAAGGAACAAAATACGCATTTATGATCCAGGTATTATAAATGTAAGTCACTTTTAAATATGGTAACCGTATTCTTGCTCCGATAATTATAACCCTGAAGACGAATAAAGGTCGAATGCCTTCAAGGGTTTGGTCCCAAAAAGCTCTGTGCACTGATAAAATAAAAACTAAAATGTGGCAAAAAAAATAAAGAATTAAATTTTAGTTTAACAATAAAACAATCAGAGTAGTTCCATTTAACCTATTAACTTCTCTATTAGCATTACGTAATTCTAAAATTTACTACAAAAGAACCATGTTGAATACTTATCAGAAGACTCAATATATAGGCACAACGTGCTCGTATTTCAAATAATATACAAGGTAGATAAAAATTTGTTGAACGAGTGATACAGAAAGATTACATGGAAGATTTAATCCACACACGCGCATAGAAAGAGACAGAGCATCAATTGGATGATTTATTGATATTTGGTCGTGCAAAGTGTATTATGATATTTTGGTCGTTGCAAGCGTATTATGATATTTTGGTCGTTGCAAGCGTATTATGATATTTTGGTCGTTGCAAGAAGTATAATCTTTATTTTTTTATTGGAAAACCATCGGATGCGAAAAAATAACTGTGAAATAGACAGAGGCAACCACTTGTAAGCATTTCTGCATAAAGTTTTTGTTAAGCATTGGATTTTATGTATAATGGTAAAAGTGTCCTTCATTTCATCAGACAATAACCTTTTTTTTTTAAAAAAAGAAAGAGCAAGAAAGTCTATTGTTCAAAAAAGCTGATTTAAAACTGATATCGGGTTGGCACATATTATTTATATGTGGTGGTAAAACATTGCGGTATCAGCATCTAATCAAAAATACCTTCTGTATACAATTGGAAACTGGATGAGGTTGAACAAACAATTAATCCATCTACACATGTAGAAGGTATTTTTGATTAGATGCCAATACCACAATGTTTTATCTCTGCATATAAATAACATACACCTACCTAATATCAGTGACTACCTTTATCCATTCCTTACTATTTGACGTAACCAGCATGTCATCCACATATATAATGACATATAACATCTTCTCTTCGTGCTTTCTGTGGCACAAACAAGGATCTGCTACAGTCGGTTTCAATCCAATAACCATTAGTTTTTGGTAAGCCTCTCGTGCCATTGCCTACCTGCTTGCCATAAACCATAAATTGTTTTATTCAAGAGGCATACTTCATCTTTACTGTTATCCATTTCTTTGAGCAAATTTTGAGCAGTATTTCTTATCTTGCTCTCCTCCTGTTTATCAGATATAATTTCTTTTAAACAGCATTCCAGTAACTCCGGCTTTTCTATATATATTTCTTCTTGAAGTATTTCATTTAAATATGCTTCAGTTATATCCACTTGTTCAAGCAACATATCCAGCTTAAGTGATAAACCACTAATAGTCTGATGGTTTCCAATCTTGCAACAGAGGCAAATGTCTCATAAAAATCAGCACCTAAATGCTGAATAAACCTTTGTGCCAGTACTCTGGCCTTACATTTTCCAGGGATCCATCTAATTTATACTTATTTGTAAGTACTGTCCTCAATCCTATAACCCTTTTATTTCTTGACCTTTCCACAATTTTAAATGTGTTATTCTTGATTAAATTCTTTATTTCAAGCTTGATAGCAGGCCATCATCCTGTTTCATTTTCTCTAAAGCCTCCTTGATGGATATTTCAGCTATGCTAGCAGGCTGCTGCGTAACAAAATTTGCTTCCAGATCTTCTGTTGGTTCTGGCTGATCCATTGCTTCCAAATTTCTGTGATCTGCAGATTCACTCACGTTTTCTTCCACTACAGCGCCTCCCTCCTGTTCATTGGGTTCCAGATTGCACATAGAATATAATTTCTTTGGGCGTCCTTTTCTTTCTGTACGAATTATTCTTGGTCTTCCTGGAACTCGGCACAGACGTTGAGGACTCTTCTTCACTACTTCTAAATCTTCCTTCTCTGCATTTGTTGATTCAGGAATTTCCTTATTTGCTATATCGGGCAACCTTTGTCTGTCTAGATTTGGTGGTGAATAAATGAATGCTTCTAGACTATCTATTCTCTGAACTTTTCAAACTGTTCATTGTAGTACTACTTCCCATTCTCAGATTGTAAGCATTTTATTTTACAACCTGCTCGTGTCTCTGCATAACTTTTAAATTCGTGAAATGCTTGGAACACCGCATCCTTCCCTTCAAAAAATAAAGTTTACACCGTTGGGAATAATCATCTACGAAAGATACTATGTACCTATATCCTTTTATGGACTATTTATTCATTAGACCACATACATTTGAGTACACAATTGCTAAAAACCTATTACGCCTTTGTCCGTTTTTTGGGAATAGACTAACACTTAGCTTTTCTTGGATGCATATGTTACGGATGAGCCCTCTGGATTTCCTAGCTAATTTGATTTCTACCTTCTTCCCATTTTTTGCTAATGCTAATATATCACTGACGTTTAAATGTCCCAATCGATTGTGCCATAGTTAAATCATTGAAACTGATTCTTAATTGAGACTTTTTTCATCGGTTCCAGCTCTTCCATCTATGGTTTCTTCGTGTAAATAGTTTCCAATACCTTTTGCCTTTAATCGAACCTTTCTCTGGGAATCAACCAACATCCTCATTTTTCTCAAAATCACCTCTTAATTTTGATACATGATCTTTGTTGCTAATATTAAATTTGTCCACAGATTAGGCAGGTATAATGCATCTCTGAATTAAATCAGCTTAACAGTGCTATTTAATTTTGTAGTAGTGCAGACTTTTCTGTCAGCTTTTACCGTAGCTGAAGCATTATTGGCAAGATTTAGTTGTTTATATTTCGAATGAATTACTTCATTGAATTTCGACTTATTTCTACGAAGATGCGTCGTACACCTACTATCAAGACACCAATATTTGTGCTCAGGGCCTTCACTTATTTCATAAACATCATGCACATTTGGGTAGTAAGATTCCCTAGTCATCCCAGCAGTATTCTTTGGTTTGCCCCTTTTATTTCAGCAATCAGCAGCTCGATGACCCAATTTACCAGACTCATAGCACTTTAATTTTGATTTCCATGTGCTGAATTTGTTAAATGCACCTTTATCTTGCTTTGCTTGTCCAATACCTTTAACATGTTTATGCTTAATCAGCATCACTCCTTGTTCTTCTGAATATTTTTGTACTCTTGTCTTATATTCTTTAAAGATTTTCACTTTTATTGTACCTACATCGGGAGATTCATTTTGGAATTTTATGGCACAACTAAAGTTCTCAAAGCTTTTAGGTAAACTGTTCAACAACATAGCACTCTGTAGTTCCTTATTAACCTCTATTCCCATTTCAGCTACAATATTTCTACCTACAAAATCAACAAAACTATTTATATGTTGTCGGACATCATCGCCATTGGACATGCGATGCGTTGTAAGCCGCTCTCAGCAACGTAATTTTCTTCACTGATCCTTGAGAAACATACACTGATTGCAACTTCTTCCAAACATCAGTGGCTGTCCGACAACCCTTTAATTGAGTCAATTCAGAAGGGTTTACAAATAAAATGATATCAGCTTTGACTTTCTGATCATTGCGATCCCATGCCGCGGCCGCAGCCACAATTGATTTGTCTGACTCGATCACTACAGGTCGCTTCACCGTTCCAGTTGCGTATTCCCATCTATCGTTCTTCACTAAGAGCGCTTCAGCATTATGATGTGTCAATTTTCTTTATTGAGTACTTCAATTTTTGCAATATTTCCTACTTGGTACATGCTTTCAGAATTTTCGACCGCGTGGTAAAACTAATCTACTTTTTCGATTATGTGTTATAATCCACCGTGGTTATATATGTATAACGAACTCTGGGCCCATAACCTGTTGAAAGATTTAACTTGAACAATGTTATTCAGGCAGAACGTGGTTGTATTTCAAATAATATATGATAGGTAGCAATTTGTTGAATGAGTCATACAGGAAGGTCACAATGGAAGATCTAATCCACATACATACACACACACATAAAGCAGAGTATTGATCGGATGATTTACGAACAGATGTATTATGCCACCAGGTGGCTCCACAGCAGAGCGCGGATTACATATTCTAACATATATCAATATATCTTGAAACTTAGAATTTATTAACGGTTACACAATAATCATTACACGCATCGATTTACATCTACAGTTTTCTTTGTTCCTATTAAATTATGCACAATCTTGTCAGTTATCTTCCAGTATATTCGTTGCAATCCTTTTGTTACCTTTTACAATACATTAATACCAAAACAACTTGATAATGCCTTAATAAAAGGTCAAAGTGTTCTTCTTGGTGTCGTCATGGTGATTTCAACGTAACATACGTGCTTTAAATCAATAATCGATTTCTTCTACATTTACAAATTAATGTCAGTCGAAAGGCTGAGCGATTCAGTGCTTATATCATTGTTAACACGTTTCATGCTGATAGAACAAAGCGATATGTCGATCTGCTTTGTACAACTGTCTATCCCAAAAATTGCACGTTATCCGTTAGAAACGTCCATCGGTCCTTCGAAACGAAATTAATTATACGCGGCCACTTTTTATAGATGATGAGATTGAATAAAGGAAGGCAAGGTGTATAATATGATAATACATTTTCTATATGTATAATAGTAAAATTAAACGTAATTTCATGCATCGTAGTTAAGATATTCGGAACGACTACTTGTGTCAAAGATATACTGACGGCTGAGTTTTTCTAATGCTGCTCGTCAGTTTTAAATGATTTTACTATACGTTTAGATATTCAAGAGGGGGTTTTGTCAATCTTTTCGGACAGGTTTTTGGAATTTCTGCACCAATCGTAAGTTTCCTATCGGTTTTCGAATGTTTTTGCGCGACTTTTTTATTTCGATCGATTGCTATCGGTTGCTAGGTTGCTTTCGTTGACCGTTTTTAGAAAACCACACATGGACTAAAAAATAGCACGATACATGAGGCCTTTAAATGTAGCACTTAAGCTGAATGAACACCAAATGTTTTATTAGGAAGACCTCTGATGATAACAAAGATTTAATAAAAAGCGAATAGACGGTGACTAAGACTTTTTCGATTCCATTATTGATTGCTATATGAATGTGTTTGATCATCAGTACTAACCGTACAAAACGTTTGTGTATTTCATAAGACTATTCTAGGCGTATGTATTCGCGTAGCAAGAATCATAATATTTTCATCTGCTTCAAAGAGATAAAATTACACATAAATGAAGATTAAAATACGTTTGGAATGTAAAAATGTAAAAGGAATGCAAGTTATAGAAGTTTAACGTGAACGAGCAAATGGTTACCTTCTCTTGAACAAAGATCGGTACATCAGCTTTAAATCACACGTACCACGGCAGCTCTCCCGTTCACGGGCAAACGTTTCTCCTACGAAAGAAAACCGAGAAATGCTTCAAATCGTGCAAAAATGTCATATAGCGCCATGGTTTTATAGTTGGGTAATACAAGAGCCCTTGTGACATTTATAAATGGCTGTGATAAGTCAGTTTTCAGAACAAAGCGAGAATTTATCGATTTCCATAAAGTCCAGTAGACGATAACGGTGAAAATCCTACCTACCGTTACGGATTTGTGCTTTGGCCATACGGTTCGAAACTAGTTTCGTCTTTGATCGTTCAGAGATAGAACAAAGGGTTAAATCAGTTCTCGGAGTTGGACAGTCAAATCATCGTTCTTGTATGATTAAGCCTACTAAATAATTAGGCATATTATCGTACATTGTAAAATGAAAATGGTTACCAATGCTAAGAGTTATCAAATAAAGATAGTGAAAAATAAATAATATTACAATGATATATCTACGTCCTAGATTTTTTATTTGTTGAATATCTGCACCGAAGGCAAAGTCGTTTGATTCAGAATTTTCCGTTTTGAGATGGATCGCACAAAGGTAGGGTATACAAGTGGCTTAAAAAGTTGATCTAAGACGATGGGAGAGAGTCAAACTAGTCTGTATGTATAATGTCATCTCATAAACGATGCTGTTTTTTTACAGCATCTTCTAAATACTTGAGATCGCCTTCACCCGTTGCTTAACACTGATTCCCTGAAGGAAAGAACTGGAATCAATTTTGATCTTAGCTTAAATTCATAAAACCTACACCATAAATTTGATTTATGTAAAAAATAGGGATAGACGATATGCAAACAGTCTCTCGCTCGTTGTTAAGATGTCATGCAAAACAAGTCAGAGTACGGAAAGATTATAGAGGCACGGTTTATTAAAATATATTAATAATAATATACGATTGTTTACATTTGTGTTCATATTCAGTAAAACCCCTTACACATATTTTGTTAATTAACGATTGTTCAACACATCGACGATGACATGTACTTAAATTCATGCCTGCATCGTTTAAGTAATGCACCATTATTAAACCCTCTTTATAGATTGTAATGACACACTTACATTATAAAAGTGCGGGTACCTAACATTTACAAATAAAATATTTCCAGTCTTTTATTTTAGTACAGATATATTAATTGTTTTAACTAATACTCAAAGTACTGAGGTAAATAAATTTAAATTCTCATAAAAATTTCATGAAAGTTATTGTAGCAAATGCATTAAAGACAAGACTTATCTTCACACAATTAATATATATTAACAATTATAATAGAACGATACAAAGGTTACATGAGGTACCTCCTGTCAATTTATACAGTCCGGTTTACTCAAAAAGGATACAGATAATCTAACGAATAAAACAAAATCTTTTGCGCTCACATTCATTTAATATATTGATCATCGTATCTTCGAGCAGAGAGTATTAGAACCATCTTCAGTTATTATTATATATTTTCGCAAATTATCCATAATTTAGATGCAATATGTGACTGATTATATAAATTATACTACTTTTCCTGATAAATGTTTGTCATGTCGAAACTAAATACCTGTGCAAAGACTGTCATCAATCGATGTGTCAGCCTTGTTCAATTATAATGTATTAGGACTAACGGGCGTGACATTTTACGCGTATACCGTATATTTGGACCTTGCAGTAAAAAAGTTAAACTGTCTCATGATTTCATACTCCCCCTGTGACGATTTTAAACAGGAATAAAAATTACGCGGTTTTATTCAAACGAAAAAAGATACCGTGATTAAAGCCCAAAGCACGTAAAATTATTATAAATTGAATCGTAAATTACAAATTCGGGGCAATTGTTAATTAATGCTTTACTCAGCACGGGAAGAACTTTCGCCCATGCGTGACACGCTGTGTTAGTTCGCCAAGCTTCAGAAAATTGTGTGTGACTTAACTTAAACTTCTGAAACATTCTTCCTTCGTCAAACACGCAAATAAAACAGAAATTTAACTTTGAGCGTTCCTGAAGTATCTACGTGGGGATGAATTTAACACATATAAGAGTTTTCTTCTGTATATATATTTTTGTGGAGATTAGCAAATATTTAAAAATATTGCTATTGATTAGTAATGAGGAAATAAGATATGCGGTTTAAATAATAATTATGACCTATCAAAACGACATTATGTATTCTAATTTCGACTTCACACATAATATTATACTGCAACAACAAATGTTGATAATTCTTGCTCGTCATTATTCTTATTGGTCGTTTTTCATGAAAAGTGGGTACAATGCAAAAATGAAGCTGTACGATATTAAAGGAAATTCAGCAATATCAATGCGGTATGTAACCATGCCTTAAATTTTATACAAGGCTATGGATTAACAATTAAATTTATGATGAACAATCATGTAGCAATCTAAAATAGAGAATACGGTTGTGTTCGATCGATTATTTAAAAAAGAAAAGATTATAATTATTTCAAGGGAGTATTAAATAAGTTTTTATAATAATTATGCATCTTTTCTTTATGAACTCTTCTTCATAACCTGTTACTAGACTAATCAACACCTAAGACGCTTAAAAAATAGATCTAAGTTCCTCTAATTCCGTCTTATGTTTTCTTTTATATTGAAAAGCTCGTTATAAAAGTATCGTGTTAAAGAAATGCTCGCTATTTTTGTATCGTGTTACATCGAACCCCCGTCCTCAAAGCGCCCTGTCATGCGAGGGTTACGTTCGATCGCCGAGTTTCCGAGGTAACGCCGAAGAGAAAGTAAGATACGTCACCAAAAGAGGCATCGTGTGAGTTGAAACGACCCGCAACCGTGGAGCACTCTGCATCAATATGACCAGCTGTTTTACGATGAAAACCGCGAGTGAAATAATGGATCTCTATTTGTCTATGCAGTCTTGTGGCCATCGATAGCTGGCAATTTTTTTACGATGCATCGTAAATTCATCCATTGTGACGGACGGATAAAAAGTATCGGCCAGTGAACAGGAGAAAATCTGTTAGACCGTGTACACTGCCTTTCAAAAATCATACAACACTCGGTGAAGACGCAAGCTATACAATTTCATGGTACAAAATGATCCACGTTATAAAATAAAATTAACACTAATTAAATGTGTTGTAAATATGACAATTGCGCAAATTTTATATGCATATCATGAAATTCATATTTAGGTTTTATCATAAAATAAGTACATGCAACGTTTTAAATTAATGATATCATACTTTTGTGCCATTTGTGTTGTACAAGTGGATTATGCGAAATACTCAGCAGAAAAAGCAATATTTCCAAACTTTTTTGTATAAAAAATATTGAATTAGCGGATGGTGGTAACAGCGTGAGTCGATACTTTCTGAGAAAATCTCTCGTTCCTCAAACGCCTTTAATAAATAGATCGAATGCGTTCCTCGAATAATCCGTATCAAATACTCAGCAGCAAATATAATATTTAAGACACTTTGAGACGCATTTAAGACGCATGCAAAATATGGAATCATAAGACCCTGGTTATTGCGTGGTCCAATATTTCTCCCGGGAATTTCGAGTCGCTAGGCGTCTGTCGAGAAATTTCTGGCAAATGTTCGGCCCGGGGGGGTATAAATCGGCTTGGTTCGAATGCAACCGTAGCTTTTTCGCGGACGGTAAGAAACGAGACGCGTATGCCGAATTCCTTGGCTGGAGGGCGTCTATGCAAATGCGGGCACCTTGTTGGGAATCAGTTTTCATGTGCTCCCCTTTATTCGGTGCCCATGCTCTGCCACCTGTGGAAAAAGGCCTTGGAATCTCCCTTTTCTCTCACGAACTGTACCAGAAAGAGTGCTCGAAATATTGTTGCTATACTCAGAGAACGAAGAGGTGAAGAGGATAAGGGTATTTTTGAAATGAAAACCTGTACGACGTAAGCATTAATGAAAAAGTCTCGTGTAATGTACCTGGCCATGAGAGACATGTGGAATATTAAATAATTTTATAATGTTTTTATTCATTAATAAATCATCAGAATTATATTCATTAGAGAAAAAATTCTTTTATCAGAACCTCAGAGCGTTCAACGATAATAATTTCTTATTTATTTTCTGAAAAACAGTATATATTCCCAAAATTTGGTGTTAATATTTTCAGAAAAATTGAGGAGAAATTCCTGAAATCCTTAAAGAGAATTTTAATAACCACATAGATAATAATAAAGATCGAAGGAAAGCAGGTGGAAGTGTAGGTTACATAAGAATTTATTTTAACTTGTCTAATCCTACTTACAGAGCAAATTTTAGCGCAATATACTATATTCATACATATGAAACTACTGATCAGTGAAATTATGAACTATTTCCGTCATTGATTTACAAGAATAAGAGAAGACAATTCTTTTTCAACGTGCAGAAAAAAATTAGTAAATTTCGTGTATAAATAGCAGAATTGTGCAAATTATACTATCAAATGCTTTTCTATTCCTCGTATATATCAAAATTGTGTCCAAAACAGCTTCATTTGTTTAGAGAAGTGTTTTTCAATAGGCAATCAATTTACTCATGAAAATTATATATACAGTGAACTAATTTGATTAAAAATTCATCAACTCATCAAAAAATTTCGTCAAGGAAGATCTAATTCTATTCTAAAGAAACAAGTAATTAAACTGCTCTAAAATTATATATAGAAGCTAATTAAAATTCTGTCGTTAAATAGAATAGTAAATAATAAAAAAATATAATATTAATCATGTATTAATATAAATACAAATGTACCATATTAATTTAAATTTCCAAACTCCAGACCGTAATTTCGTAGGAAAACTATTTTTTTATACACAATTTTTTTTAATAAGAAATGAATAGAAATAGCATAACTCTTAAGTATCGTCTTCTTTTTTATACGAAAAGCTTCTATACTTTTACGTTTATTCCCATATTTTTAATGACTGTACGTAGCATTTTAGTCTACAAAACATAAGAACAATCTCCTTCCAAAGGGTTTGAGAATAACTATTGATATTACTATCGCCAATGGTAATAACGTAGCAATAATGAGTATCAAGTTTTAAGATGTTGTTAATCATAATAGTACGAGTAAGAAAATAACTTGCGAGGAATATCACAGAGTCGCGATGCATACGCGACAGAAGAGATCAAGCCAAAGTCAATGCCGAAACCTAATATCAAAATGAAACATGTTGAGTGCAATATGTGTGTATCCATCAGAGGAACAAGGATTTCTTCTTCCGTTTTGTGAGAGAATTAAAAGTTAGCACAGTACATCGTTACTCATAACGCAATAGCGATGTTATATATAGCATTAGGCAAACATAAATTTATGTAACTTTTTATAGAATCTCAGCATATTGCACGACTCGTGAAAAAATAACCCCATTGTTTTAATGATTATGGAAAGCATCGTTTACTGAGATGCTCAAAAATATCATCAATAATTTCTAAAATTAAATAAACGTCGAAACACACAATTATCAACTATCGCCTTGCGTTTTTACGTCAAATATGACTTGACATCTTATTGATTGTTACCGATGAACTGTAACAATTCTGCTGATACATCGGACAAACTCTCGGCTAGTATTTTCATTCCTGGATAAAAGAAATGCGTGTTTAAGAAAACCCTACTATCGTGCATTATACCAGGTGTGATCAAAAATTAATGTGACTGTTTATTTTTATCAAAAAATATTTATTTATTCATCAATATTAATGTTACCCCCTTCAAATTAATCCCCCTCAGACGTAATGCACTTGCGCCAGCGCTTTTTCCAATCTTCGAAGCACTTCTGATAAGTACTTTTTGGTATAGCCTTGAGCTCTTCCAGCAATGCAGTCTTTACCTCATCAATCCTTGCAAATCGCCGTCCTTTCATTGGTCTTTTTAGTTTTGGGAAAAAACCACAGGGATCAAAAAAAAAGAGAAAAGTCGCGGGGGGCCAAATACGGTGAATACGGTGGGAGAGATATGATTGCAGTGTTGTTTTTGACCAAACAATTATGTACAAGCAGCGATAAAAATTAAGTAGTTTTGGAAAATTCAGTAGCATGAACCAAACGAGATGTCGCGATCATAAGCTACTTCTGTAATGGTGATTCGACGATTCCCCAACACTATTTTCTTCACTTCCTCAATGTTTTCTTCTGTTGTTGTCGTGCTGGGACGTCCAGGGCAAGGTTTGTCATAAACACCTTCTCGACTTTCCTGGAAGAGCTTGTACCACTTATACACATTTTTTTTACTTAGAGTACACTCACCGTATGCCAGTGTCAATATTTCAAGTGTTTTGGAGCACTAATTCCATTTTTTACACAAAATTTTATGCAAATTCTTTGCTTCATTTTTTTTGACAGCAAAAAAATCGTCGAACACGTAAAACACATCCAAGCTTCGTGCCTCTCACACGCAAACAAAAGATACTATATAGCTGAAACTGTGAACATATGTTCAGAACGAGTGTACCAACATAAGGAAAGAAAGAAAACGGAAATCGAGTGAGGATATCTGGCGAAATTCAAAAAGTCACCTTACTTTTTGATCACACCTCGTATATTCTATAGTCCAATTTAAATATAAATGCAACCTAAGTTGATTGGTGTTAAATAAAAAGAATTTTTCTGACCGTAAAAGTTTAGTTGTTCACTATAATATGTGTAATAGACACGTGTCTATCTGAGATCTAACGAATGTAAAATTATCATGTGTTGGTAGGATTATTTTCCATTGTCTAGTGCTATCGTAGGGCCACGTTCTTAATAGCAACAACATTATCCTTAGTCGTAGCCTTGCGGGTTCTTGACGTACGGTGCTTGTTTATACTAGGCTGCGAAATGTTTGGACTAGTGAACCGCTGTCAACAAGCGGGCAGACCTAGGCCATGTTTTGTGAAAGTCGTACTAAGTTCTTCGAACGACTTGTATCTCATCTTATGTATCATCTTGTATCAGTTTTTGTGATTGTATAATTTTTTCCTCGTAGAGGAGAGTTGCCTAATGCGTGCTGGCCAACTAAATCGTACCGGCTCATTTTTCTAGTAACCAATTAATGTTTGCGACTTCTAGTCGTAAAAATATAAAAGGTGTATGGAGTCAGTAATATAGAAAGAACATGCGTTACCTCGATTGATTTTGCGTCAACTTATAGAAATTGGAAGATTTCAAGTAAGTTTGATGCAAGTTTTGACCAATTATTCTAAAACAAATTTGAATCAAATATTACAACTGATTAATACATTATGTGTTTTCTTTGAAACATATTTAATATAACATCTTTATAGTAAGTTTATAATATAATTTATCGAATTTATGGGTCAGAGAAATAATATTTCTATCGGTTCGCTTAGTTTCTTAAATTGTATCGTAATTGAAATTCTTGAATCCTTGAATGAAAAAAATGGTACTATTTAGAAATCACGCTTAAATTTTATCTAGGCCTTAACTCACTAGTATTTAAACTTACTATATTTTTTTTTTAATTTTTCAAGTATGGGAAAAACATATGGTCTTTGGACGCAGGAACGTTGAAAGAAGACAAAATATACAATGCTATTGTTCAAAATCTTTGTAATATTTTTTACTTTTAATGTTTTCTAAGAGTTTATTATTTCAATTTGTTATATTCCATATTTTTTATAAAAATTATTACGTTTATTTGTTTTGATATGATGGATTTTTAATGATACACGGGGGTTTGAGTTTATTATAAATGACCACTATCAAGATTCCGCAAACACTATATATATTTAAATAACATCGAACAAACAAATGTACATTTT